>APFE031490790.1:152349-192078 GCA_000404065.3 Pinus taeda | reverse complement strand
GCTTTACTTGAGGTGAAGAAGGGCTTTCTTGCTGGAGGATGATGCTGGGTCAGAACAATTGGTTGTAATCCTCTTGTTTTTCTTGATATTAATAAAGCTATTCAAGTTTTCCTCCATATTCTTGTACGTTTGATTATATATGCATTTGTATGGTTAACACATATTAGGTCCTGTGTTATTTATGAATATAGATCTTTGTTCTTCGATAGTAGTATGCTGCTTTGATTCCACAGGTGCTCTTTGAAGTTAGGCAGACGAAGAAGAAGTGGCAAAGACCTATCAGGAAGGAGAGGAATCAAGCAAGGAAACCAAGCGCAAGACTAAGGTTGGTGTCCTTTGTTCCACTCTTATCTATTTTCATAAAGGAAAGCGAAAGTAGACTTTACTTGTTTGTTTCTAAGATATCTACTAGTCTTAGTGGGAATAGCAGCTCCGAGTGGACACTATTTCCGGTAACACCGCCCTGTCAACCGGAACCACCGGCGTACTAACCACGGGTTAGTTTGGTCTATTCACATGTGCTAGCGGTCTCCTCTACCTGGTCATCTAACCACTAGTGGTTTCCAGGATAATATAAATTCTATAATGTGTTTTGTTGAGTTTTATGGGGAAAACATTAATTCGACCACCATGACATTAACCCTAAGGTGCCAATTTGTCTCTAGATCGAACCAAATCAACCCCAGAAGTCATTTCATTCATTCCAAAGATGGACAAGGAGGTTTCCATGTACTTGCAGGCCTATAAGAGGCATTTTTTCACATTGAAGAATAGAAGAGTGGTTTTTGAGTTTTTGTATGGAGGTTGTTGAGGACATAGGATGTTTTGTTTTTAGTGTTTCAAGAACATCCGGAGTCGGATTTGGAAACCGTAAGCGGTGTTGGAAAGCTGGTTTAGAGAGCTATATGATGATAGAGGTTAGAATTGCCTGTGTGCAAGTTGAGTTTGTCCAAATCATTGGGTAATTGACTTCTTCTCCTCATTCCTAATAAAAATGGTCGCCCATCTTGAAAGCGGACCCGGAGATGTAGTCCATCAGGGATGAACTCCGTAATAAATCTTTCTGTCTAGTATATCTATTTTTTCACTATTTATACTTCTTTTTTGCATCTTTCTTATGGTTTATCAGCTGTCATAAAGTGTTTTGCTCCAGTATTTTTCCTCAATTTCCACACTTTCAATTAACATTCAACTCATTAATGACTAATCAATTCTACATAAGTCTTTAGTATATGGTCATTTCAGATCAAGTTCCCTTGGCTTAGATGACATAAAAGGTATATATGTGTGTGTGTGTGTGTGTGTTTATATATATAGACACACACACACATACACACACACACACACACACACACACACATAAGATGTTAAATAACTTTGAGGGTTGGAATGATGAAATAGAGTTCAGAACTTTGTCCTTAGAAAATAAAAAAGGATAAATTTAAAATTTAGACACATGCAAGAGGCATGAGACTAGATTGAAAAAAATTAAAGAGAGGTCTCTTCCAAACAGAATTGTAACATATTAATAAATTTAAGGAGATTCCTATAGTCAAACTGACCAAGAGATACTTCAGGCAGGGAACATATAAATGTAGGGTATGCTTGAAAATTATTAACTACTTACATTCATTTGTAAGTTGAGTTTAAAACTTGTTATTAAGTGGTATAAAAAGTATTTACTAGTCTTCATATTAATAGTATTATGTTCTTATTTATAACAACAAAGTAAATACTTTGATGGTGCAATCAACAGTAAGTATCATAAAGGGACTAAGATAACTACCATAAATCTATGCAGAATATATAACTTTCGAATGGAGGCCATAAGACATAAATGTTCTTGAAATTACTACATTAAAAGTAATATAATCGACATAATATGTATGAATACAAAAAATATGGAGATATGAAGACCCTCTAATTAGACTATACAGTAACCACAAGGGCTATTGTGATAGAGTTAGCAGGGGCTAATCTTTGGATACTAGTATTATTGATAGGATGTTAATATGAATACCAAAAGTTTCAAGGATGATTCATGTCCATTTGTGCGGATGAAATAAGTAATTAATTACATGTTAATTAAGTAAAATTGAAACAACCCTGATAAGGGTATTAAACTAATAACATTTGCAAAATGAAAATATAAAATGGGGTTTTTACCCTAAGTAAAACATTTGGAAAACCTCCACCATTGGATTCCTTAAATCTAATTTAATTGTCAATGTAAAGTCGTATGAAGAAAAGTGGGAAAGTGCATATGTGGTCGTTGATATAGTTAAACGTGTGCAATGTATGATCCCTATAATTCAAACATGCATTACCTAGGGTATAGATGGGCACATCAATCTTTAAACACCATGGGTTATTATAGTAAATGATGTATTCATAGCCAAAGTTATAATAATTATATGAAAGGTAGAATATGGATACCAGGGTGGGGTCCCTAACTCCATTATATATATATATATATATATATATAATATAATATATGCTAAGACATACACTACTAGAAAGTGGGGTATTGCAAGTCAACTCAAAATATATTATCAATATATTTGGAAGCTAATAATATTAGAAGAACTTGTTGGTATATATAAGTAAACCTATGGTTGAGAATGTAAATTTCAATTGCATAATAATAATGTCGGTGAGTCCTGTGGATATGGTATTGATGTGTAATGTCCAATTATATAGTTGAATTCGTTAAAAACAACAACAAAACAAAATAAAAATTGCTTGTGGAAGAGGTATGTTACATATGTTGCTTCTTATTTTTCTATTACTAATCAACAAATTTATTACATAGTTCAATTGGCTACTACTAGCTAGGAGACAACCCTATTAAAGTTTGTTGGCCACCACTAGCTAGGAAACCCCAACTCCCTATGAACTATTTGCTAACCACTACCAGCAAGGAGCGACTACTCCTATCTTGGCAAGTGACCACTTATCGGAGCCCCAAACCTCCTCAAACTCTTTAGGCCACATTTTCATACATTTTGAGACTAGACCCCAATAAACATAATCTTTTCACCACACTAACAAAGAATCTCTATCTACAACAGAATCTCTACTCAATCAATAATAAACAAAATGTCTCAATAATGACAATAGTACAAACCATCACTCAACAGTGATATTTTGACCTCACATAACGCAACAACAGACACGCTAATGACTGACCCCAAGTATTAATCTCTAACCATACAAAGGCTTTGGAATCAATACATTTATGACATTAGCATTGAAAATCTTATGACTATAGCATTTACACATATGTTGTCAAGCCCAGAAAATTTTAAAAATATACTCTAACCCTTGCATAACCATTATTAGCACACAAAAACAACAACTATATGAAGCCTCTATCTTTGCCATCACTTTTCCATTCAATTCACCCAAATTATAGGTTCAAGTTGCACTCCCTTACTATCATTTGCACCAACATCACACCCTTCAACTATCACACTTCATTTATGTGCAAAAGCTCTTCAACTTCTGCACACCTTGAACCATATGCTCTAAGATGATCTTTTATATACACACAACACTCCATTCTTCAAGCTATGCACTATGGTATATGCCTTTTCTATTCACACATCTCATGCATAAGACCTTTGACCTACTCCATACACTAATCACAACTTCATACACTCTCTAACCTTTGTTGTCAAACCGAAAAGCCATATGCATTCTATAGATCTGCCTATATATTAGTCCATGCACACACTTTCAATCAAACATCAACGATTTACCCTGTCATGCACATTATACAATCGAATCTCATTCCAATGAAACCTTTCTCTGTAATGGTATGCGCTCAACCATTATTCTCCCAGCGCAATTCACCCAATTGAGCTATCTATCGACACATTATCAAACCACTCCACGCATCACACAATGTGTGCTACATTAAACAAGTTGAGCTCGATCACCCCTCAAAATCGCACAATGCATACTCTATCAAAAAACACATTCGTTGTATGCTCTATTTCATTCGCTCTACTCTCTGTCATAATATCTAGGCACAACCTCCAGATCTTACTCTCAAAACATTGTAACCAAAACCTACAGGATCTAACCACCAATTGGTCTATTGGGATATCTATTTAAATAATCAGTCGCACCAACATATTCCATGAGGACCAAACCCATTCTTTTTTAATTATAATCACTAAGGCAACGATCCACTAGAAAATAATTAAACCAAAAACATGAAGACCAAATCTATTCCACTAACTCCATAACCACGTTGATTAATGTGTTCACATCATGATTATGACCAAACCAACTTGATCACTAAAAGACCAAACCAATCAAAGACTCTTTGAAGAAAACCATGTACAATTTCCATTGTTAAATCCTGTAGTATTTTTCTTTCTTCACCTACAGGAACCACGTTGGAATAGAATTGGGAGCAAACAACAAAATGCATTGGCACAAAGCAACAAGGGTGAAACACTAGCATAGTGTTTCTCTATGCAAATGGGCAGACTACGCCACTGCTGCAAATTAAGAAAAGCCAAATATCCTCTGCTCGTATCTTCAAGTTCATCAACATATTGTCAAACACCTCTAAGATCTATTGCACACTTCAACAAACCTCTGCATACCTACAACAACAAAATTCATCAAGATCATGAGGGCCACTACGAGTAGGTTGACATCAATGCCAACATGCTAGTCTGCCATATTACCAACAAAAATCAAGGACCATTTTGTATTCAAAATCTCTCCCTAATAATATGAGAGATATTTTTTTTTAGAGATTCAACTAGTTGTCCTTAGAAACTCTTGACTTATGACGAATAAACAAATGTAGTCCTCTTCCTTCAAGAGATGTTCAAACTTTATTAATGTCTTACATAAGACTAGTATCCAAATCACCATGCACCAAGTTAATTACCTCTTATTAACATCAATCGAAAGGAGCCCATCAGTGGCATACAAACTTAAATAATAAACTTATAAGACATTTCAATCCAATAACAAACCCATGGCTTCATGCTCATCTTGCCTTAATTTGTGACTTTTATTATAATAAGTTTGAACTAATTTATTTATTTATTTTTTTTTTAACTTTTTTCTGGTTTTAAATTTCTCTATTATTTTTTAATTTTTTTTTCTTCTCTAACGTTATTTTTTTATTATAATTAACAAATAAATAATAAATTTATTACAATAAATAAAGTATAAAACCTTATAAAAAACTTTAAAATTAAATTATATAAATTAAGTCACAATGTAGATAGCAAAAAAATGAAGCAACAACGTTAACAAATATAAAAGAGAGAGAAAAATAAAAAACATATTACTTTGAAATGAAATTTATATAAAATTATAGGTTTGAGTTTGAGATATTTAAAAAATGACATCCAATAACTTTAACAAATATATAATAAATTTATTAGAATAAATAAATTAATAACCCATTTCGTCCCAAAAAACCCTTATTAATAATTTAAATCATGATAAATTAATTCACAATGTATCTAGCAAACCAAGAGTGAAGCAACCCCGTTAAACACTAGAGACAACAATGATCATACGTTGTTTAACGTTGACCTAGATAGTTAAGTCGGTGATTGTTATCCTTACGCTATCATTTTATATGTAGTTACTCAAACCAATATATAATGACAAGTACATGCGTAATTTATGTTCTCTCCATCTTCAAGTTTAACGTTGACCTAGATAGTTAAGTCGGTGATTGTTGTCGTTACGCTATGATTCAATATTTAACTACTCAAACTCATATATAAAGACAAGCATATACGTAATTTTTTAGATTGGAAAGATTATATTTTTATTATGTCTCATTTTTTGATACCTATTGATACCTACCTCTTTGGCATCCAAAGGAGACTAAATCATGGTTTACATTTATTCTTCTTACGTGGCATCTAAGGGAGACTAAATCATGGCTTACATTTATTCTTCTTAAGTGGCATCTAAGGGATAGTAAATGATTATTAAAGGATCAAGTCCATGGTTTTGATACCTAACTCTTTGGCATCCAAAAGAGACTAAATCATGGCTTGCATTTATTCTTCTTAAGTAGCATCTAAGGGATAGTAAATGATGATTAAAGGATTAAGTCCATGGTTTTGATACCTAATTCTTTGGCATCCAAAGGAGACTAAATCATGGCTTGCATTTATTCTTCTTAAGTGGCATTTAAGGGATAGTAATTTATGATTAAAGAGTTGTTGTATTGTCTTTATTAATTTTGTTTTTTGTATTTTTTATTTTATTTTTAGGTGGTTTGCTAATTTTGAATTATTAACACATGAAAAGGACAAGAGTGGATGAAATGAAAAGGGCAAGAGTGGATGAAATTATTTAGATAATAAGTTTAAGATATTTTATAAGGTATAATATGGAAATAGTTCATGATTTTATTACTAAAGTGAAAAGAGATGCTATCACATTAATAATGATATTTGCAACTTAGTTAATTTCTAAAAATTATAGGTTGATTAATGTTTTTGATGTGGGGAGTGCCTCATATTTAAGGATGTACATCTCAAGATTGTCATTTAATTTCAATATACATAAAAATTTAGAAGAGCAGTGTTAATAGGAAATGAAATCTCAACATAGAGATATGTCACTATAGCTTGAGATATGTAAAATTATGGTGATAAAATTGTCACTGATTAAGAAATTTAATCTAAAATTAAGATACACAATTGTACACTATTGTTCTATGGAAATTAATTCATAATTTAGAACAACAATCGCAAACATGCATGAATCACATACATAAGGACACAAATTTATCTAGGGGAAACCAACTGGTAAAAACTCCTTAAACCTACTTGCATTAATTAGATGAATAGAGAATGTATTACATTTGCTTCCTCACTCTGAGTACAACCTGCAAGTGAATAACTTTTCTCTCTACTCCACGAGAAGCTTTGAGCTAGACTTAGTTAATTTCTACCTCCACCTGAGCTCCTATTTCCTTATGCAAATCCTAAGAAATTAGGCCCCCATTTTTTTACGAATTTTCCTCCAATTGATTGTGCAATTCCCAAGGATTGATCAGTGATTGCATGCAACAGATATACACTTGACTAATATGCAACTGATGTTACATTACCTTGGAATCTCCACCATAGTTGAGAAACTCAAATCCCTTGCATGAACTAGCTATTTTGAGTTGACTGATCAGTTAACTGGATGATCACTTAGTTAGACTGTTGTCCCACTCCACAACTAACCTCCAACTAGTTATATCAATAGTTAGAACTATTTTAACTGAATACAACTAGAAATAACTAAATTGTATTGCTACAAATTAGCAATCACACATTCTTAGCTAAACTCCAAGCCCTCTAACTCAATTTTACTGAGCTAATTGAGTGACAAGAGGCATGTCACCTCAGTTAATTTCCTCCAAGTTGTCTACTGATGTGGAAATTTCGAATTTTCTCAATTTGACCAAGGCAAGAACAAATTGAGTTGTTCTTGCTATACTTCTCAACACTCCATCTTAGCAAGAAATGGATTATCAACCACCCCTATCCTGCACCCATGGAATTCAAACTTCCCTCTTAACAAAGCCTTTGTAAGGATGTCAACATTTTGTTCCTTTATCGAAATGTATTATAGCAACATTATCCTCCTCTGCACACATACTCGTAAATGATGATATTGGATATCTATATGTTTGGATCAATCATGAAATACCAGATTCTCAGAGAGCTTAATGCAACTTCGATTATCACAATAGATCACAACTGGATCCATCTCCTAACCAAATAGTCACACAAATATCTTTCTCATCTATATCACCTCACAGGTTGCTTGACTTGCAACCATGTATTTAGCTTCTGTCAAGCTATGTGCCACATACCTTTGCTTTCTATTGTACCAGGAAATTTTTGCGAACCCAAAATTGAAAATTCCACCTGATGTACTCTTTCGATTGGATGGACTCACTACCCAGTTTACATTTGTGAAGCCACACAAATTCACTCGCTTTTTCTTTGTGTACTATAATCCATACTGGGTAGGGCCTTTGAGGTACCATAAAACATGCTTCGCTGCCTTCCAATACAATTTAGTCGACCTAGCCATAGCTTGGCTCAACTGGTTAACTACAAGCACATATGTAGTCATGTGTTCACAAGATACATCAGTGAAACCACTAGCTTCCTGTTAATGATAGCATCAACCTCTTCACCTGAAGTGGCATTCTCCTTCCTCCAGTTGGTCGCTAGAGGTGTCTCCATGGGATTACAACTTTCTATGTGAAATATATGTAGTATCTCATTGGAATACTTGCCTTGAGACACAAACAACTCTCCATTGCCTTGCCATACTTCTAGCTCGAGGAGGTAGTGCATGAGACCCATGTATTTCATCTCAACTTCCCTTGTAAGGTCCTCCTTATAAGGGTTGATCAACTGATCATCACCTATCAATATTAAATCATCAAAATATAAAACAATTATAAGAAAAATACCTTCTACCAAAATATGACAGAGTCTCACATCAACTTCACTTTTGGTGAAGCCCAATCCAGTGAGATAACTATCGATCCAAGTGTACCAAGCTTGGGGTACGTATTTGAGACCATACAATGCTCACCTGAGTTTGCACACATGAGGCTCCCAATCAAATGTCTCAAAACCTTCTGGTTGCTCGATGTACACTTCCTCCTCAATAAAACCACTAAGAAATATTATTTTTACATCGATCTGGTGGATCTTCCACCCCATCTGTGGAGCTAGTTCAAGAAATGATCTAATTGATGAATACCTTTCTATGAGAGAAAAAGTTTCCTCATAGTCAATTCCCTCCACTTGAGTGAATCCTTTGGCCACAAATATGGTGTTATACTTCTCTATGATTTCGTTTGTTGTATGCTTAACCTTGAAGATCCATCTCAAATCTACAAGTGATTTATTTGCTGGTCTTGGGACCACTTCCTAAACATTATTCTTCATGATGGATTTGTATTCTTCCACCATTGTATCAACCCAAATTGGTTTCTCAACTTCTTCCTCAAAAGATGATGGCTCAGTCTCTACAATATTAGTCATTAGAGTCATCTAGCTAGTGTAAGTCTCATGTTACCTCCTTTGTCTATGCAAATTTGAAGGACCTCTCACGTTCTCCCTCGCATCATGCACAAGTATATCAACTTCCCTAGTTATTTTTATACCTTCTCTATATGGTTCTACTTGAGTGGATGTCTTCACTATACCTTCTTCTCTGATCCTCCATTTGTGACTGTTCCACAACTTCCCAAGGCTACTTATTTGGAGATAACTACTACTCTTCTGGGGGATTTGCAGCTCCGTCTCAAGAGAGAATCTCATTGTTTTCTCCTCATCAAACTTTACATCCCTCCACATAAATATCATTTTGAGGGAAGTTAAATACACACCGTAATTATGTGGAGTTAGGGTGCAACCCAAAAAAAATCCCAGCTCTGTTTTTGGTTCAAGTTTCTTCCTTGAATATTTGGAGACATGGCAGTAAATAGAGGCTCCAAAAATTATGAAATGGGACACATCTACCTTTCTCCTTGAGAAATACTCCTCTAGTGTAATCATACCAAGAATCTGATGAGGACTCTAGTTCTTTAATTAGATTGTTGTGTTACATGCATCTGCCCACAAATGTAGTGGAAAACCTTGGTCATGTAGCATAGCTCTTGTATCTCCCACAATGCTCGAGTTCTTTCTCTCAGCTACCCCATTTTTCTGTGAGTTTTGGGGAGTTATCAGTTCCTTTAGAATTCCTTCTTTGGCACAAAAGTCCTTGAATTCATTCAAACATACTCACCTTCATTGTTTCTCATGAGATCCTTCACCTTCTTGCCAGTCTCTTTCTCAAATAGTGCCTTGAATTCTACAAATTTTAAGAATGTCTCTTCCTTCTTTTGCATGAATAAGATCCAACACTTTCTTCAGAAATCATCAATAAAAATAACAAAGTACTTATGTTTGGCAATCGAGAAGGGTCCACAAGGATCCGGCTGGACTCTCTCCAAGGTTGCATGTGCCTTGTTGTCTTGATCATGTAATGTGGATTTTACATACTTCCCCAAGGTACAAGCCTTGCAGACATCTTGTTTCTCAAGTGATCCTTGTTGAAATAAGGAATTACTAAAGGGGGGGGGGGGGTGAATCAATTATAGTGAGGCTCTTAAAATTTTTTATGAATATGTCTTTAATTCTTTCCTCTATTGTATGTTACTTATGAGAGAATTCATACATAATACAAATGAGCATTAAGATAATACATTCACATGTACATACAATCCATCACATGAGAAACATACACATATTGACACCATATTTTTACATGGAAATCAAAAGGGAGAAAACCACCAATTTGTTTGTTGTTATCATGTAAATTAAGAACCTACTTAATTACATTAGTTTTTTTGTGAGAACCCACTCACAGGAGGCAACGAATCCCTAAAGATAGCAAGAACCTACTTGCCAAGAGGCACCAACATCCTATGAATGCAGGCCACCTCCTACTCTAGCCACTAGTCTACCTTTCATACAATTTTCAAACTGAAAATTGATGAGCCTCGGTTTTGCAACAAGAATGATGCAACTCCCAAGGCTACCGTCTTTAATTATCAACCCACGATTTGTACGAACTTAAGAGGTATCGACACTATATGTTCAACATACAATGTTTTCTTCCTCTGCTGTCATGATGTAATGAAGTGCATGTACTGAAATCAAGTCCTAAACTAATTGCAGAAAATGAAATGCTCGAAATGGAAACCTTAAGCTATTGCAAGAAATAAAGTACAAGGAAAGAAACATATTCTAATTGCATAAAGATCATGAACTAAATGTAAAAGAAACCTATCTTAACCCCATTTATCACATGTGATGATTTAAACTAATTGAGCATGGAGTCTGATCTAGGTATTGTTAACTGCTATATGAAAGAACTCTTTTTTTAATCTTTTTGTTTTATAAATGAAAATGCTAATATTTCATTGTTCTTTGGCAGGGGAGACATGTATGGAGGAAGACGAGTACAATGGTTTTGATGGGTTGGAGGTCAAGTAGAGGCCTAATCCTATCTTAAGTCATGATTTTTCTCAATTCAGACTCAAAATGAGCTACTACAGGATTGGATAACGAAAGAATAAGGCATGGAGGTGGTGGAAACTACCCAGAACTCAAGCAAGGGCTTCAAGATGGGTAGATTTACTCAATGGAAATGGAAATTTTTTCTTATAAAGCAAGAATTCGGATTGAGACTTTAGTGCATTTTGGCGACATGGGTGGATGAGGTGAGATGAGGTCTCCCTACAATTTAGAAGCTCCTACAGCAACACACATTATTGTCTGCATCTATCCACAAATTCATATATACATGGGAAAGATTTATTAAATAACGGAAAATTGCTAGTCTATAATCCAGAAATTCGAGAGCTGGTGAGCTAGTTAATCTATCAAATGCCTAACCTAATCAAGTGAAAATGCAATGGGGTAATTTTTTTTTATTTATTAAGTAGAATGTTTTTTTTATTATCTAATTTAAGTGGAACCAACTCGATAGAATCTCGTTAGGATGGTCTAAAAAATAACAGAAATTTATTGTTCTTTGCTACAAAGGAGTTCCAAAATTTTAGATTTGGGAATAAGAAGACTAATCCAAGTAGCTCAATGATTATTATGACCTTCCAAATCTTTTCCAAGGATTAAATTATGTTTGTGATCCTACAAAAGAACTTACATCAACTATTTAACCCAAGCATACAACAAGAAATCATTAATACTAAATGCAGAAATAGAGAGAAACAAGAACATGAGATGCATATGAATAAGAAGTGAAAAGAATAAAAAAAAATGATACAAAATGGCTCTGAGGCTCTTGAGATGGCCAAGCCTAAGGAAAATCATAGAATATGGAGGAGATGAAGATTTAGAAGCTGAACATGACACCAATATTCATCATTTTCATCAATACAATTACATCCCTGCAAGAAAATACATTGGAGCTGCAAAAATACAAGTCATCTCCAAAAGAAGACTAATCAAAATCTACCCCTAGAGGAAAATTAGACTTGGTACTTATACAAAATTATTAGGAATCGTTCCCTATGAAAGGAGGAATCTTTCCCCACCAAAATCCCTTGATTAGTGGCTTTGGTTCCCAATACTAGGAATTTGCATTAAAAGGCAGGGAACACATTCCTAGATTTTCTCAATCATTGGAGTTCCACAATCTGTGCCATAATTCCATAATATCTTGTTGATTTATTATTTAATGTTGGTCCGCTTGTAGTAGGGAGCAAGTCCCTAAATTATCTCCTCCTCCAAATCTTCATAATCTGCCTAATATTCTCATAATATTCCACAAAAATAAATAATATTAGGCACAAATATGCAATTATTCATAAACCTTCCTAATGAACATATTAAAGTTTAAAATACATTATCTAATACAAAAAGAGAGGTTTAATGTGCTAAAGGATGGTTAGATGGGGCGTAATTTATTTTTAATTCAGAGCCATGGGCCTTAATTTATGTCTAATTTAGAGGCCCATAAAAAACATAGGGAAATACAAACACATGAAAATACCAATTTGGTTTACTTCATAATCAACTTCTTGTTGGAATTATGGCACAGGTTTGGAGCTATGGCACAGGTGTTGTCCTTGATGGCAACCTTCTTTGGTAACAGATCTCAGTTCAGGCACTCAGAAAGTAGAAAAAGACATATACGCAGGTTCATCTAAACGAAGGCGCGTATAAACGCGGGTTATACATTACAAAAGCGCGTATATGTTGGTGATCATTCTTTTGGTCCATGGCAGTTAGATCTTGGAACTTGAACCTATGTTTTGGACCATGGCGTCTCGTCAAATGTGTCGATCCTTAGTTTTGGGTTCATGGTATTGAAATGTTATGTTTTTGGACCATGGTATTGGGGAAAGCCTAAGACTATAAAAGAGGAAGGAGATCTTGTGACAAATCACCATCTGGATTATTATTGAAGATCTGATAAAGTGCTAAAGCTGGTATATTGGATGGTGACGCAGATCTGGATCTGAAGGAAGGAGGAACCTTAGCGCAAAAGGAAGGATAAGGTCTATTCATGGGTCATAATCTTTAAGCCTAAATGATAGTATCTTTGTATGATTTTGATCTGCTTGAAGTGGCACTTGTCTGATCTATAAGTCTGATAATCTGGGTTAATTAGTGATTGAATATCTGGAAGAGTGTGTTGTCCTTTATAGATCTGTACGCAGGTTCAGTAAAGTGAAGGCGCATATACACGCAGTTTAGGGGAAGTAAAGGCGCGTTCCATACGCAGATGCGTATGCACGCAAGTTGCAGACTGTTGAAATTGCGTATATGCTTTAAGCTGTGATCTAGCTGTTTCTGCTTATTGCTGCTGTGTTTTGGGTTCTGTTGTGCGGTTCTGGTACTGTGTTTGGGTACAGCTCGCAGAGAAGTATCTACTTGATTTCAGATCTAGTTGGTGAAAAGGAGTTTGGTTGATGAAGAATTTCTTGATGATCGTTTGATGTTCATGGATCCAGTCTAAAAATTGACGAAACGTGGTCCCTAGAAGAAAGCGAAGGTTGTAGCCTTCTGTAGGCCAACACCTACGTACTAGTATCTTAGCTAGTGCAAGAGCTAAGGGGGTTGTAGCTCCCTTCCAGGAGAGCTGGAAAACGAGAGAGAGTTGTAGCTCTCTACAGGTTGCAGCCTGCGTACTGGTAAAAGGACTGCACCAGTACATTGTAAACAGAAGTTTCTAATTTAGAGAAAGATAGAGACGAATTGCAGCAGGTGGTTTTCACCCACATTGGGTTTCCACCTTATATCTGGTGTTCTTGTGTGTGATTGTCTTTCTGCTCTGTTTTACTTTCTCTGGTTACTGGTTATTTGATGCTGCATCTCAGATTAACAAACATCATCTGAAAGTTTAAGTAAATTAAAAGTTTGCTCTGTGTACGCTGGTTTACCTCTGAATAGTTGTGTATATACGCGAGTTTAATTAACTGAAGTATCGTATACAATTTGGTTTTTGAAAAGGATTATTTGACTTGATAATACTGATTCACCCCCCCTCTCAGTATTATTTCCAACACTTCTCCTATCGGTCCTCTACTATTCCACAGGATCTCTTGACCTCACACAAAAACACTTTATCCTCTACACTTTGCCTTCTATTCCACAGGCTCTTTGTAACACTCTACTCCAATTCAACACTTCGACCATTTGCTCAGCTCTCACACGCTCTACTCTACACTATTCATTGCATGCAATGATACTCCCTTACACCCTTTTCTCAATGGAAATCACTTGTTTTGATCCTTTGATGCACTCTACACAATGTTGCCTATGTTGCCTATTTCCACACTTCTCTATTGTACCTCTGTATGACAACTACATATTGTTGTTGCATGTGCTACCTAAGTTATGCCGCTACATTAAACATGAGGATGGGATCCTGGGTGCTTCATTAACACTCTATGTGATCCTCCATGCTGAGAATTTAATGTTAGTCCACCTATGCATTCCAATTAGACTCCCCATGCTTATTCATGGCTTCACAGAGCTTGGATGTACTTTAGAGTGGTTTTCTTCCCCTCATTTAAGTCTATAAGACATGCATGAGAGATAAGATATGGTTTTATTCCAACATCAAGACAAACTCAACAGTTCTTCTTGAGTATTGTGGTCCTCTTTTCCTTGACCAAGCAATTTCTATAGTTACCATTAACTCCATCAAACAACTTATCTGGACACATTTCCTAAGTAGATGTCGACCTATCCATCCTTTAACACTTTGTACAATTGTATTAGAGCCATAACTCATCATAACTTATATTAAAATAAAATTACAAAATCACACAATTCTAAGGCCTTTAGCCACTTAGTTCTTAGGCCCCTTATCATTTTATTTCTCATATGACTATTGCCTGAGACCATTGACTTATCCCTGAGGTGCTGCAATATCTTCTCCCTCATATCTCGTAGCTTATATTCAAGTGATGTTATGAGGTTGTCAGGTTCTCAGCTCCTATTTCTTGGACCTTTCCTGTTTTTCCTTCATGGGACTAGGTGATATGATCGATGACTTAGATTTTAGGTGTTAATGCCTTCATATCATGCTGGGGGCCTATCTCCCTTTGTATTTTCTCTTCCACCCTCAGTTATTTTGGGTTTCCTTGACAAAGCACCAACACTTCAGAGCTCATGCATATCAGAATTTTCTCATAATTTAATTAGAGGGGTCCTCGAAATTCTAACCTATGAAATAATTCCTACGTGGTATCACATAGCACTTAGGTGGTTATACCTTCTATACACCCTTGGTCCTTTGGATCTCCCACAACTATGTGTCACTCACATCGAAGCCCCTTTATCAGATTGGAACTTTTCTATAAAGCAGTTAGACAGAAGTTATAAAAAATCCAACCTCCAATATGCCGACCTCCGAGATAACGTCATGATGTTGTCATCACTCCATGTGGTTCCTCCTTAGTGGTGACACATGTCACCTAGATTTTCCCCATTATGCCACCGAAAATTATGAATATGATTTCCACGTGTCCACCATATAGTCACATCATGCTGACATCATCTGCCTTGTCAGCTCCTGAGGGGTCAATCAATTTTTTCCAAAGGAGAGAGAAATGGTCTTCTTGGTCCTTGGTTTCTCATCGAATTCCTTTGTAATTCATCTCCTTCGCAAACCTCAATGATTCCAAGGAAATGTAATTTAAAAGGGCTTACGAGGTTCCAAGGTTTTGATGGCCCTATGCTCCAAAGTTCCAACATGCCTTTTTGTGCCATCTGCTCCGACCTTTGATATTGTAACTTGCTCAGATATCTCGGGTTCTGAAAATCACCTCTGATATTTGGCTGCTCCTTTCATGTTTCATTTAAATAGACTGTCAAGGTTGTCATGGCTATTTGCTTCTGAATTTCAACCTTCCGAAATTCAGCTCCTGATATTTGACCTACTTCAAAGGACTCCAAGCTCCTCTACTTCAACTATCAATAAATTTTGATCTTGATGACTATTTCTGGACCTCCACAGACCGTTGGAAATCTCTTTCAGAGAAATTTCCATTGGAGAAGGTCTAATGTAGGCTTTGAGCCCATCTATTACCTGAAACATGGATGAAAACTCTGTGCCCCAATGCTAGTCGGATGGGCATCAATGCTAACATACCGAATTCCACAAGTCATCTAGACAATGTCAACTGCCCAAACCCCCCCCCCCCCTCCTTTGGCATTGATAGAAACAACATAAGCACCCCCTAAAACCAGGCATGGTCTTCTTTACTGTTGTTCTTCTCAGTTGCTCTGATAATCTTCTCACCCTTTGGCATCAATGGCAAAGGATTCCCTTGAATACTCACCCTAAACCACTGCAACCTACTCTTCAATTAATCCCATATGCTGAGTAACTTCCAACACACTATAGTTGGGTCATTTGGGAGGAGGAGTCACAATCCCTATCTATTTCCTAAGATACTCAAAAGCGTTCTTTTGCTAGTGGCTTAGTAAAGATATCTACAATTTCGTCTTTAGTGGTCACATATTCAAGTCTAACAACATTGGATGCAACTTGTTCTCTTAAGAAATGGAAAATGATAAGGATGTTCTTGGTATTTGAATGCATGACACAATTTTTAGAGATATTCATGTTCGTTGTATTATCACACATGATTAGGATAGGATCAGTCAACTCTACCTTAGTATCCTTCAAGGTCTGCTTCATCCATAGAATTTTTTAGAAACAAGTGGTAGTTTCCATATACTCTGCTTCAACAGTTGATAAAGAAATCAAGGCTTGCTTCTTGTTGACCCATGACACTAAGAAATTTCCAAAAACGAATGTTGCACTTGAGGTTCTCTTCCTATTATCAATACTACTTGTCCAATTAACATCAATGTATGCCTTCAATTTAAATTCTCTGCTTTAAGCATACCACACTCCATAATCCGTTGTCCCTTGAAGATATTTGAAAAAGATGACATGAATTTCATGAGCATAAGCTTGAAATCTGGCCACAAGACCCACTGCTTGCATGATGTTTGGTCTCGAAGCTGTGCGATACAACAATATTACTATCATTGATCTATACTTAGTTTTATTTAGCTATGGTGACTCATTTTATTTACACAATTTTCAACCTATAACCGTAGGTGTGCTAACTGGTTTGCAATATTCCAGCCCAAACTTCTTCAGAGTTTCTTGTAGGTACTTGGATTGGGAGATAAACACCCCATTTTGTGACTGATAAATTTGTAGTCCCAAGAAGAAAGAAAACTCTATGATCATGGACATCTCCAACTCTATTTGCATACCATTTTCAAATGGATGTCCCAATTGTTCCATGGCACTGCCAAAGATTATGTCATCCACATATACTACTACAATTAGTAGATGATTTCCTTAAGAATTTATGTATAAATTTTTATCTACATTACCTTTCTTGAAGCCTTGTTAACGAAGGTATCGATCTAGTCTTGCGTACCAAGCTCTCAAAGCTTGTTTGAGTCCATATAGGGCCTTTCTTAGTTTGCACACAAACTCTTTATCTTCAGTGGGTGTGAATCCTTATGGCTCTCAATATAAACATCTTCTTCTATATCTTCATTCATAAACGAAGGCTTCACATCCATCTAATATACCTTGATATTTTTATGACTGGAAAAGGAAAGAAACATTCTAATAGCTTCCAGTCTTAACTGGTGCAAAGGTTTCCTTGAAATTTATTCCTTCTATCTGGGCATGTCCTTTACAGACCAATCGAGCCTTGTTCCTAGTTACTTGACCCCGCTCATTTGGCTTGTTTTTGAAAACCCATTTGGTTCCAATGAATTTTTCTCTTTGGTTCTTGGAACAAGCTCCCAAGTGTCATTCCTTTCAATTTGGTCGAGTTCTTCATTCATATCTCTCACCTAGAATTTGTCCTCACTTGCCTGGATGAGATTTTTAGGCTCAATTTGGGATAACAGAGAAAGATTTGCACCACTTGAGCTACCAAGAGGTTTCCTCCTAGTCTAAACCCCATGTATTTGATCTCCAAGAATTTGAATCTCAGGATGTTCCTTCTGTACATACCTGGAAGGTGTTTTTGGCCTTGGAGTTATGCCCATTTCCTCGCCTTCATTATTTGAATTTGTTTCTTGTTGATCTGAGGGCCTCATGTCTGAATTTTCTTCTCCATATGAGTTCATATTTCCTTTGGAGGACTCAAGTTGTAAAGATGTTTGATCTATTATTACATTAATGCAATCCTCAACTCTCTTTTTTGGTTTGTTCTAACACTTATATGCTTTACTTTGAGCAAAGTACCCGAGTAATATACCCTCATCAGTGTGTGAGTAAAACTTTCCTGGATTTTATCATTCTTTTTGATAAAGGATTTGCTCCCAAACACCTTGAAGTGTTTAACCAATGTAGTTCTTCCCTTCCATAGCTCATAGGGAGTTTTATCACTACTAGGCCTAAGTTGAGCTTAGTTTGATAGGTATGTTGTTGCTTGTGTTACTTCTTCCCAGAAGATGTGGGACATATCTTCTTCATCCAACATGGCTCTGGCCATTTCCTAGATTGTTCTCTTTCTCTCAGCTACTTCATTTTGTTGTGGAGTTCTAGTCACTAAATACTTCCTCCTAATGCCATTCTCTTCACAGAATTCTTCAAATTATCTTGAAGTGTATTCTCCTCCTCTATTTGATATTAAGCATTTTATCTTTAAGTATTTTTAAATGTTTAAATGCTTCTGATTTTTCTTTTATGAGCACGATCCAAGTGGCCAGGTAAAATCATCAATGAGCAACATAAAATACCTTTCTCCTCTTGGGTTTTTTTCTCTAGTTGGACTGAAGATATTTGTGTGAATCAAATCTAGTGGTCTTGATGAAGAGAAATCTTTTGACATGAAATGAGTTCTAGTCTTCTTAACATATTGACATGACTTGCAGATTGAATTATCAAGCCTTGATAGTATTGAAAAACCTCTCACTACTCCCATCTTGCTAACTCTTATAAAACTGTCGAAATTCATATGACCAAGTCTTATGTGCCACAATCATGCTTCATTCATTTTTCTTAAATAAAAATTTACTCCGGAGTCATCAAACACATAAACATTGTTGTGAGTTCAGATTGATTTTCCCACCAACTTTCCATCTTTCTCATATCGAATCTCACGGTCCTTGGATCAAAAGATCACATCATAGCCAGTATCACACATCTTTCTTACACTAAGCAACTTGTTCTTGAGACCTTCCTCGTACAACACATTTTTAGATTTTCTCTTTTGATCTAGACTAACTATTCCTTTACCCTTAATTCTTGTTGGGGCATTGTTGTCGAAAGTGACATTGTTCCCTCTGTCTTTTTATTTTATCAACATAACTTTTCTCTTATCCCCAGCCATATTCTTGGAACACCCACTATCCACATACCATATGTTATCTTGATTATGTGTAGATAGAGCAAGGCCACATTGCATGTTATTTTCAATTTTTCATTTCCAGTTCTCCTTATCCTTTTGAGAAGATGTCTATCAAATATTCTGGGACTTGGATAGGTACTCAAACTTGATTTTGCACTCACTTGTATTGTGCCCAAAATTATTACATTTGAAATACTCAGCATCTCTAAGAGGAGAGTTTTGAGATATAAAATTATGATTCTTATTATATCTAGGATTTTCATCTCTTTAAACTTTGATCCTTCTACAATCAACAACCTTATGTCCAAAGATGTGACACTCATAACAATAACCATAAAATACATAAGTGTACTTGTTGTTGGAAGGTTTATGACTTTATGTAGGTAGGTACCTCTGTTGTCTGGCTAATTGATTTATTTTCTGTTGGTGTGGCTCCTTGGGGTTGTTGGAGTTATTATTCTAGTGATGATCTCCTCTTTGCCTTGCTACCCTTTTGATCAAGATATTTTAACTTTAAGGATGCATTTATAATTTCATATAAAAGAGAATATTAACCCAATAACTTAACATATGAAAAAGAAGCAGAAATCATAAAGCAAATATGAGATCACAGGCACATAAACAATTTGGTTACAGAGTTCACCCAATGTGGTCTACATCTCCTGGCCCTTCTCAAAGTGAAGAGGCCTTCTTTCCTTTTTTGCTAAAGCAAGAGTCGTGCTTTCAAATCATTAATTCAAACGAAATTTACATTATGTACATATTTCCAACAAATTGAGTGGCCTTAGGTAAAAAGTAAAAATCCCTTAGTTTCCAAAAAATACCCGTCCAACCCATTTTGAAAACAAACCCCTTCCTACTTTTTAATTGCAGCCGTGCATTCTTCTTTTTCCTTTTTTAATATTGATGGCAAAAGTATACATCGCTCCAAGAAGAGGCACGAAGGTTAACCCCCGGACCCCACCAAACTGCTCGCTCGATCCCAAACGTTGACCTTCCTTGCATCATCGGACGGTTGAGCTGCTTATCGCACAACCAAAGCCAACGAACTTTAGTATGCGATGAGGGTGGTTTTTGGACCCCACCCTCATCCACGTGGCATGCGTTATATGGCATCGCTGGAAATATTTCAAAATTCCCTTAGGGATTAAAGTGGTCTGAAACTCAGGTAGTGGTTTTACCTCTCGCCATTGGAAAATTGGGAGATGTTGTGGCCTGAACTGATGTCTGTGCCTATAACCTACAACCTCTCCCCGTACTGAGAAAACCCTTCTCCCTACATTAGGGATATTCCGGATGGTGGTAACCATGACTATTAAGGCCAACCTTGGCCAACCATCCATCGTAGACCTCTCTGAACAAAATTGTGTAACCGGTTGAAATCTGCTCATTACAAATCCACTTCTTTAGTTTTGCCCTTAAACACTTTTATGTCCTCTTCTGCCTGGTTTTGGCATAGATTTCTCAGGTCTCTCTACTGCATTGCATGCCATTCCATCAAAATTGCGTTGTCCTTACCGCTGACACCTTGGTTGGCAAGAATGTCTGCCAGTTTGTTGGCTTTTCTACGCACATGGATGAATCTAAGTGTGCGTAGTACTTGAAGATGTCCCTGAATTTTATGGAGAACCTGAGTTAACCTCCAGTGTCTAGTAACCTTTTTCGACCCTGTTCCATGACTGATTCTCTTGGCTGCGTTAATGACTAACTCAGAATCAACTTCTATTATGACATTTTGGCAATTTTCCTGTTGCAGAAGATCTAAGCATTGTTCCAAATCCATTAGTTCTGCCATGTTGTTGGTAGCTTTTCCTAAGTGTCCATGGAAGAGGGAGATTATGCTTTTGGTCTCATCCCTGAGAACTCCCCCAAAGCCATCCATACCCGAGTTTCCTTTAGGAGCTCCATTGATGTTAAACTTTAAAAAACCTACTGGGGGAGGGTTCCAGAAATCTTTATCCATTTCTCTTTTTATTGTTTTCCTGTCAAGGCCTTGTGGAGTGAGCCCCTGCATACCCAACTGTTTGAGAATTCTTAACTCTACTTCTGAGGGAGTATTTTTGGGGATATCCCTTACTGTAGTCCCGACTGTCTCCTTAAGCTATTTTAGGATCGACTCCACCAATCGAATAGAGGAATTCTTTTCCTCTTTGAAGATTCTTTTGTTTCTTTCTTTCCACACATTCCATATAATGAAACTTGGCAAAAAAGCCTAGGCAGAGTTGAGAACCTCAAAATCCGAAAAGTTATTCCTCCAGTTGTTTAGAGTGTTAGTGATATTTTCTTTGTCTCTATCACACTGATAGAATATGTTGGCAAAAAAATCCCACAACCTGGCCGTAAAAAAGCAACTATTGAGAAGATGTTCCATGGTTTCCTCTTGGGCTTCACAGAGCTGGCATCTGGAGGGTCCCTGGATACCCATTTTTCTAATGTTATCCCAGGTTAAGATTTTCCTGTGGTGAACTAGCCACATAAAGAGTTTGATTTTCAGCCAACCTTTGTACCTCCATAGCTTCTGCCAAGTTCTATTTGGAACTTGGGAATCCAGATTAAGAAGAATACCTTTTGCTTCCTTGATATTAAAGTTTCCCTCTTTTTTATTGCCCCATATAAGTTGATCCTGCCCTTCAGTTACTAAAATCATCCTCTTATCCAACATCCTCTTAAGGGACTCTGCTATACTGTTGAGGGTTTTGTCCTCTTTGCCATCTATTTTCCTCCATGTTCTCCATTTTCCTGCATTGTGAGAATACTCCCAAAAGTCTTTAACCTTTACTAATCCTTGGTTGTTTGTCTCATTCTTGAGGCCCAAAAATTTCTCTTTCAATAGAACAGGTTCTTGGTGCCATTTGTCCTCCCAGAAAAGTGTCAGATCCCCCTCTTTGATTTCCAAAAAACTGTTTTGTTGAACCACTTCTCTGTTCGCCCAAGCCTCGTTCCATATGGGAGAGCCCTTTATAATACCAGAAATTCTTATGATCTCAGAAGAAGGCCAAGCTATGGCATATTTTTCCTTCTAGATTCTTGCCCATTGAGCTTTAGGATCCTTAACCCACCTCCAACAAAGCTTGGCCCCTAGGGCCTTACTGAGAATCTCTAGATTATCCAAACCTAGGCCTCCTTAGTTCTTGGGTTTATAGATCTTATCCCATGAGACTAAAGCCCATTTTTTCCTTGATTTCTCTTTGCCCCAAAGAAAATCTCTTTGAATATCTCTAAATTGCTGTAAGACTCATGTTGGAGGTGGGAGGGATAATAGCAGAAATATTGGGATAGCTTGGAGCACTGTCTTAGTAAGAACTAGTCTACCAGCCAGATTTAAAGATCTGTTTGTCAATTTCTTGACCTTGTCTTGCATTTTGATTATTAATGGATCCCATTTACTTTTGTGCCGGGGTTTAGCCATTAGAGGAACTCCCAAATACTTAGAGGGTAGGGATTCTCTTCGAAAGCCTAGAATTCTGGATATATTTCTCTGAATGACAATATGAGTATTAAAGAAAAAGATTTTTGATTTGGAAAGATTGACCTCCATACTAGATGCCATAGAAAAGTCATTCAAAATTTGTCTATAAGCAAGCGCTTCCTTAACTGTGGGAATTCCTTGTAACATGGTATCATCTACAAACTGTTGATGAGTCAGAACTTGACAATTCTCCGAAAGTTGAAGTCCTTGAATTTTGCCCATTATTTTAGCATTCTTAATAGACCGCCCCAGCCCTTCGATCATGAGGATGAAGAGAAAAGGGGAGAGAGGATCCCTTGTCTAGGTCCCCTGGAAGGAAGAAAAAGTTTAGAGGGAGAGCCATTAACTAAAATTGAAAAGCTGGAAGAAGTCACCGAGGCCATGACCCATCTGATCCAATTGTGATCAAAACCAAATGCTGTAAGCACTTTCTTGATGTATGCCCAGTTCACTTTATCATAGGCTTTAGCTATGATAAAGCTTAACGAGTGAACCACCTCGTGAGCTTGAATGAAGTTATCCAAAATTTGTCTGCCTTCCACATAACTAGTTTGTTCCCCCGAGACAAGCGAAGGTAGCAAGGGTTTGAGTCTGTTAGCCACAACCTTGGAAATTATCTTGTACACTACATTGCATAAAGCAATGGGCCTATATCTTTCTTGCGTTTGAGCATTATCCTGTTTTGGAATAAGGGTGAGGAAGGAGGTATTGAGAGCTTTTAAAATGGTTTTGTTCAGCCTAGAATCTTCCACTACCTCTAAAATATCTTTTTGGACAATATTCCAATAGGCTTTGAAGAAATCCACATTGAATCCATCCGGACCTGGAGCCTTTCCATTTTGCATTTCCTTGAGCACCTCACTGACCTCCTCTTCAGTTACAGGTCTGTTGAGATTACAATTATCCTCTCTGGATACCAGCTTAGGGATATGCTTAGTGAAGTCCTTGATGAAAGGTTCTCTTACTAAAAAGTTTTCCTTGGCAATATCACGAAAGTGCTTTACTAGAACTGCTTCTATCTCCTCATGGGATTGATGAATCTGGCCCTCTTCATCCTTGATCGAAGAGATTATGTTGTGCGTTCTATTTGCCATGGTGGATCTATGGAAAAATTCAGTTTTACGTTCTCCTTCTTTTAGCCATTGAACCCTAGATTTTTGTTTCCAAAAAAATTCCTCTTGTTTGCACAACTTTTCCCATTCCTGATGGTGTTTCTCTGCTTGATCTTTTTTGTCTTTATCAAAGCCTTCCTTGATCAAAGTTTGATTGAGCTCTAGAATTTTGTTTTCCACAATTTTCTTATTTGCAAAAATATTGCCAAATTCCTTCTTGTTCCAATCTTTTAGCTTCAGTTTGATGTGTTTTAATCTTTTGTGAAATAGGAACATAGTTGAACCCTGAATCTGCAAGTCCTCCACCCACCAATTTTCTATGTTGCTCATGAATTCTGGGTGTGAAAGCCAAATATTCTCAAATCTGAAAGGTTTGTTTCTTGGGGTGCCAATGCCCTTGATCTCCATTTGAACCAGGTAGTGATTTGAGCCTCCAAAAGGGAGAATTCCAACTATTATTTCCTTATTTAGAAGCATTAGATTCTCAGAGATCATGAATCTATCTAGCTTGGAAGCTACCTGGGAATCCCCTCCTCTTTTCTTGTTCCAAGTACATAGGCCATTGTTTGTTTCAATATCAACAAGCTTCATGTTTTCTAAAAAGATTTGAAAGGTTGAGGAATATTTTTTTAGAGCTCTTGTAGCCCCTTTTTTCTCCGAGAGAGATCTAATCATATTGAAGTCTCCTCCTATAACCCAATGTAATTCTACATGTCTGGTCCTGAGATCCACCAAGGAATCAATAAACCTAATTTTTTCATCTAACCTTTGAGGGCCATAAACATTTGTAACTAGATAATTGTCCCTGTCTCCTATAGGTTGTATAATCACTGATAAATAATTCCTTGTTGCCTCTGCATCAACTATTCTTATTTTTTGGGGATTCTAGAGGGTGAGAATACCCCCTGCTATATTTTTTGCTATATTTTCCGGAGCTGCTTGTCTCATTCTGTTGTTTAGCATTCTCTGTTTTCTCTTGCTTCCTAGACCTCTGATATTCCAAGTTGTGAACTTCATCATTACAGATTGGTAAAGGAGTAACTGGTTAGATCTTTCATCTTACCTAAGTCTACCATGAGCTTACCACATTCCATCAGTAGTTCTTTCTACTTTTTCCTGCCTCTTTTTTTCCTGGATTTCTCTGTGCTAATCCTGGAGTCATTTTTACTGCTTTCACTCCTTCATTACTCTATCTTTCAATGTTGTTTACCTCCTCCAAACCATTTGCTTGAGTTTTCCATAAGAATAACTACTTTATCCGATTGCATTCTTCTTGTGGTAGAGATTCTACCCCGCCAATTATTCCCTCACTCAAGAACCCTTCTAGATCTAGATTTTCTCTATCAAGAATCTCTTGTAGCTCATTTTCCTCCATTTCCATCTCACTCTAGGTCATATCTTGATCCATTTCCATCTCTGATCCACTCAACATGCTCCCTTTTTATTTTTCATTTGCCTTCTTTCATTAAGTGGCATAAAAGAAAATTAGTTACAAGCATCTTTACAAAAATGGCCCTTATACCTCCAATTTGGATGATGACCTGAAAATGGAGAGCTCAACTGGATAAAAGGATAACAAAGTTGGATTCCTGATGTGAAAACATGCAAAATATACTATAAACTTGTCGAATTTTGACATTGGCACCTTTGGTCCTCAAGAGAATCTTTTTAGCATCCAAGAGATTCCCTAGCTTAGGGTTCCAACCCTTCTGGTTGCTCAAGGTTCCGCTTCGCTCCTCCACCATCAGTCTCTCGTTTGAATTAATTTGAGTGGTTGAAATGTTGTAAGGCAGGTGGAGCCACCAATGTGGCCTATTGGCCTGTTGGTGGCAGTGGCGCGTAGCACGGGGGTGGTTCCTCGTTCGAATCTCATTGCATCATATAATAGTCATTTTTGTTGGCAGATATGTTGTAATGTTTTGGAATTATTTTATAATTGGGGTCGCCCATTGGGGCTTGCCTACATGGGGGTTGACCCACATGGGTCAGGCGGGTTCAAACCCGTTAGCTCCCAGATATGTGGCTTTACGGTGATTCGTGGGGCGGGTTCATCGGGGGTGGCCTGCCCACATTTTATTTTGAACATGACATATATATGTATAAACTCCACAGTATGTTTGACTATGCCACATTTGAATACATTTTTTTGGGATGGCGGGGGTGCAACCTCCCCCAAATATATATATATATATATATTATATATATATATATATCTATATATATATATATTATATATATATATATATATTTATAAATATAGTTAAAAAACTTATGCTGGAAAATAAGGGATATTGGGAAAATTAAGTAGGTGAAAAATTATCCCATTGTATTGGTTGGATTCTATGCGTTGATATTCTTCCAACTTGTTGCCTTGTTATTCTACCACTTCGCCAAGTTTGACCCGAACTTTGACCTACTATAACTTGAGCATATAAACTTGGATTTGAGTGTCGTTTACATTGTTGGAATCATGGCACCAGTAACTATGATATAGTATTAGTTTCACTTACATTTGATGACTTTGTTTTTAGCTATTTTCGAGGCCACTTCTATTTATGGATCCTCCTAGATCATTCCTCCCCATAGAAGAGCTTTTAGTCCTGCCAAAGCATGACCACATCCTGCAAACTGCTCGCGTGCTCGTCAAGCCACACTTTCAACATATTCATTTCATGCAAATATGGTACATTCTTTGAAATCACATATAAAACCACACATAACTCAAACAACCCCATACTCGCCAAGAGTTGATAAAACATACTCTTTGGTCAAGTTTTACATAATAGAAACCAATACCCTAGCTATCAATCAAAAGGCCAAAATATCATCATTTCTTTAATAAGCGGTGGAAAGCACATCATCACTTATACATTCATGTCGGAATGCATGATTTACAAATTGTGGCCATGATAAGCTACTATATCTATTAAAACCATCTCTTACTCAACAAAGTGGATGGGTCATATCACTGTGGTAGATTCACTTGTTGAACATCTTCACCAGTTGATTTCTTCATAGGTGTTTTCTGGGCTTGGAGAGTCCAACATGCGTCTTTCTACTGTCCATCCTCATTGCAATAACTACAATGATTCATTCTCCTCCAAACTTTATGGATCATCTTGGAACGCTTTCTCCTGGTGCAACTCTAATAAGTGCCCATGGATTTCTCATTATCATTGAAATGTGATGATGTTCTTTCATCATCTATCATTAGTTGGTCACTAGCTGTTTTGGAGCATTCCCCAACTTCCTTTCTAACACATCCAAGTCCTGCATAATGAGGGAATTCCTCCACTTTGATGGGATTCATAATGCCTTGGCTATTAATGTCAAGTCCCTTTCCTTGATACCCCATTTTATTCAACAATTTCGATCCAATTCTTGTAGTATGTTTCTTAAAAGCAACGAAATCATCATCATAAAAATTACATGGTATTGATGAATCACTTTTTACCTCAGGCTTGTCATGTTGCAACTTCTCCAAGGCCTTGTCCTTGGCTTGTAACTGATGTTGCAAACTTTGTTTCTCCTTCTCTACTTCTTGTAGGGGTCTCCTTAGTTCAACATTCTCTACCTAAATTCTTTGGTTGATTTCTTTGATTTCTTGGAGCCATTCTGCATTTGGTGCCCTTTTCATTTTTGGCACAACATCTACTAAAATATTTGTCTCATTGCCCGAATTGGAACCGAAGTTGATGGGTCTATCTGCTACAATCCCAAGAGCTGTGATCTTCATTTCTTCACCTTAGTCTGATCCCAAGTCAATTGGTCCACCGCCCACAAATCCCGAAGTTATGATATTTTCATAATCCTCTTATTCATATTCTTGGTCTTGTTTCACAGTTGGTCCTTTTCTAGATTTCTTGGTTTCCATATATGAGCATTGTACAAATCTTATTCTTCATCGCACCTAAAATCCTCTTGAGTGTTAATGAATGTATGAGTTATTGTGTGAATCAAATTCTTATCATGGTGAGGAAGATGATTCATTTGTTCAACACATTCCTAAATATGTTCAAATTGGTCTATCTTTGTTATCTTCTAACTGAGAATATCATGCCACAAATGTTCCATCTTATCATAATATTAACTGTCATTTGTTTTATCATTTTCCCACCAGTATATTTGATGACATTTGCTTCACATTGATTAATATTTATGTTTTATATCTCTATTTGGATATTTGTCAAGCAGTTGAGACACTTTAGCCTTCACTGATGATTATGCCAGGTCCACACTCTGTTGGCATGTCTAATGAATATGACTAGATATATTTTCCCTCACAAGATTCTTATCTCAATCCCACACTTTTGATTGAAAATTCATTGTTTTATATTTCTCATGGTTTTCAAGAGTTTTTTTTTTTTAATTTCACAATCTAATTGTTGAATGTTTGGAGAAATCTTACTTGGAAACTCCATCACAAATAACATGTTTTGGCCTTTTCTCATGTGTGCTAAGGAGTGTAGTGCAGATGAAGATACATTTGCAAGAAGCCCCCGATGTTTGTATTCTTACAGTTTTTAGAGAAAAGGTAAGAGTGTGAAATATTTAGAATTAGTGGTTATGACATAACTTACTATTGATAGGAAAGACTTTCAATTTGTTGTGCAGAATATTCAAGCTCTTATATTTTCTATTGCAGATTGGTTTGTCATAGTTTTAATCGATCATATCTTTCTGATTATGGTTTTGGAACAATGATGGTGGCTACATTGGAAGTTTAATTATATGTGACCCCAACCTTCTAACTTTTTAGGTTAGGAGTTGGTTTAATTGCATGTTAGTTTCCTTTGCATATTCATCTTGCACTCGTTTTTCGTAGTTTCTTTTGTGTTTCCTAACTTTTGTCTTGCATCCTCTTTTCAGTTAACGTCCTTTTACTCTTGTCCTCCTAGTATTGTTTCATTTTTTTTTATCTTTTATGTTTTTTTTAATAAAGACTTTTCATGATGGGTGTCCTATTTGAGCTCAAAAGATAATGTGGAAAAGTAGAAAATGACTTTGTGACACTGCAACTTTTGGCTAACTCTCTATTCTTCTTCCTTTTTTTGGTTACACCTTTTGATTGATAATGTTTTGACAAAAAATACGATCCTTGCGTAAGGAAATCCTTATGTCAAACCATGATCTCCATGTCTATTTTGGAAGCGTCATGCCTACACTCAGGTCTTTATGTTTTGGTGTTTTTAGGATAATCCAATCAAGTGGAGAAGGACAAGGGGAAAATCTAAATGAGAAAAGCAATATCAGAGGCCTTATGTATGCTTCTATGAAGGGACAACCTCTTTTTCTCTCAATAATTCGGAATCCCTCTTCTATTCATGAAATAAATAAGTGTCGATGCAAAATCCTATATAAAAGGAATAAATGTGAAAGAAGAGAAAGGATTCAAGCGTAGAGAGGTGAAGAAAGTGATTTTGTCAGGGTACTATCTAGGCCTACTGATAGTGGAATAACACCCAGAGATGAAAAACTGTACTCTGAAAATCTAAAGTTCTCTAACTTCATTACCCTTTCTTGATTCAAAACATTGTGTGATCACTGATCTTGTGTTTGTGTTTAACTGAGTAAAGGAATGAAGGGGACTATGTTTATGCTTCGAGGAAGTGGGACCCATGGTAACCTAAATGATGAATCAATGCTCCCTAAAGAACTAGACCCTGCACAAAATAATTGACTAAGGTAGAGAAGCTATAGTTCTACTAGTGTGTTGCCAAGTTCTGTTGTTGCAAAAAACACCCTCCAAAATTTTACCTACACTTGAATTTTGGAGCCTACTGTGGATTTCTGATTGGTTTTCTCATGGTCACTTCTTGATCGGTTGATGTCACTTGCTCACACATGCTTAGTTCGTAACAAGTTCATGAACACATTATTTTACGCAAGCTTGAAAAATAACATCATAGTCCATCAAGATAGTGCCTGCGCAATTTTCAATCCATGTTGAAAGTAAGTGTGCACTATCATTGACAGTCCCTCACTTTTGGCTACATTTGTACTTCTATTTCCATGAGTTTTTCAAATTGTTGCTTTTACACAACTTGGCTCTCACAAGTTTAATTTTCATTTTTTCAACTCTATTTTGTTTTCTTTCACTTTAATTAGTACTTCTTTCATGTTATCTTCACTCTAGCATTTCTCGCTTTCACCATCGTTCGTATATTGCAAATGTTGTTCGCACTTTTCCTGGTCATATAAAAAATGTCATATTTTAGCATGTTAAGTGTCACACATCGTATAAAATCTAGTTCTAGTGTGTTTCAAGGGGTAATATTTGTGATAATGAGTTTTTATCATCATGTAAACATGTATTATACTCATTTCCAAAGTTTCAAGAATTGTCGCACAAGCATTGTCATTGTCGTTGCAAAGTGTATCTTTAGTGTCACACTTGGAGTGAGTTGTTGCAATGTTGTCACATTGAGGAAAGTATGTTGTTCATGTGTTTTGAGTGTCCTATGTTTTTCATCAAGTGATATAAGTGTGTGTTCATGCTTAAGTCTTGTTCTTATTGAACTTCATCTCGTTAATCCCATATTTAGTCAAAACTAGGAAAACTCCCTGAATGGGCATCTTAGCCTCATTCAACCCTCATAGATTGTGCACTGCACAATCTCAGTCCTCAAGCAGTAGCCTTACCTCTTGGAACTGAAAAATTCACATTCTCCTCCTCCCACAAATTCACACTCGCAATATTAGTGCTTAAGCCCAGCCCCTAAGCTCCAGAACTACACAATCCTTGCCTCTAGCTAACCTTCTTTGTGCATTGTGCAATCTTAAGTATCAAGCCTCAGCCTTGATGTCTTGAACTTTAAAACTACAAAATTTCTTTGCCTCTCTCCCTCCAGAATTTCACATTGGGAAACTTCAAGCCTCAAGATTGAGGCCTTGAACCCCTCAACTACACAAACTCCTAAGCATATTCTCCTATTTGAACTATGCATTGGGTAACTTCAAGCCTCAAGCTTGACCTCTTGGGTTCCTCAACTGCGCAGTCACTCAATCCAAGCCTTTAGAACTACAAAATGCACAATCTCAAGCATCAAGCCTCCATCTTGAGCCTTTGAGCCCCTCAACTACATAGTCCCTCTTCTCGAGCCTCTAGATCTATGCATTGCATAGTCTCAAGGCTCAAGCCTCCAGCCTGATTCCTTGAGTCCCTCAACTACATATTCATTTGGCCTTATACATCCTAAAATGTGCATTGTGCAGTCTCAAGCCTCAGTCCTAAACCTTGGCCTATGGAATTGCACAATCCTTGAGTTAGTTACTCAACGAGTCACTAGTTCCAACTCTAACAAGTGATTTCATGAAGCATATTAAGCTAGGGGTTTATCAGACTGATGTCATCTTGTCATGGGTGGATTGCAGTAACATGTATTCTATTATGTCATAATAGGATGATGATGAAGGAGATGGAGAAGGAGACCGTGTTAGAAGACACCTAAGGAGCTGAGGAGATAAGATGATCATCAGGAAAGAAGATGAAGGAAAACTTCATTATAATAGAAGATGGATGATCAAGACCCCATTGAAGACTCTTTATCTTCAAGTCATAAGGAGGAGGAAGAAGAAGAACATGCACCATCTTTTCAATAAGACACAAAGGAAGGAGCAACAAAAGTTACTTGCAATTTCCATGTCATCATGCAGTCCATGTCATTAGTGTCGTGTCATGTCATTAGTGTCATGTCATGTCATGTCATGAGTGATCATGTGCCACATCATTCGTGGATTATGTAATTCTACATTGGAAATTGTAATGTAAAGTGGAAGTCCAAGAGTCATTTATGTAATGTGAAAAGTCATGTAGGAAGTCAAAAAGTCATGAGAAGTCAAACAAGCATGAAGGTAGTTAAAGAGTCATAAGGGAGGTGAAGGATCATCCCATTTTTTTTTATACACCCTCATTATTCATGCAAAATAATTTTCACCTTGGCTTCCCCCATAATGCATCAGAGAGACAGAGTCGATACTTTGGGGGCAATTTGTGGCTCCAACGCTACACTATTGGAGCTAGTGATGTTCGTCGTAATGTATCTTAGGAATTTTAATTAATACTTGAAGCCTAATGGAAAACATGTTTTCGTGCCTTGATTTTTAATATTTGTAAGATTATTCTGTGAATTTTTATGTTTCATGTTTTATTTCATCTGTACTAAAGTAGTTGAACTATTTTGGTTATTTTAGTTCTTGTATAATTGAAAATGTGTCTTAATGGTTATAACAATCGTTGCATATATGTGGACTATTCTTCTTGATGTTAGGCAATTCTCTTTTCTCTTGTGTGTTCCTATAATAGGGTGCTACTATTACCTATCTCTTAGAGTCTCACCTACAGTAGAAGAACCTTGATACACCTACAACCAAACATTCACCAGCAACACTTACTTTCCTTTTGCAAAGGCATATACACTCTTCTCTCTCTTGCTCACAATTGAAGCTGAGGAAAATTTATAAGAATATATGGTAACAAGGCTGATACTTCGGAGAGAGATCCTATTCCAAATAGTGTGAGGTATAATTGGGACTTCACATAGGGGAGACCCCCTTGGTTAACAGATTTCAATAATCGTCAACATGTTCCTTGGAGGTGATGGAATCTACCAAACCATGCTAATCCACCATACCATTGAACTTATCTTTTACAACATAATTTGGTCCACCATCTAGTTTTGATCTATCAAATGTCCTACCCCAACCTACCCATTATATATTCATTGTATATATCCTCATATTTGCTGGAAATTGTAATTACTACTATGTGCATGTGATGTATGAAGTGAGCGGTTGAGTTCAGTTGAGTTAAGTTAAGTTCAATATTAAAAGTTCGAGTTCAATTTATAATTGGAGAAGTCTAATTTAGTGTGAGTTTGGATGGAGTAGTTAGTGACGGAGTTGAGTCAAGTTAGCTAGAAATAACATGATTCCATATTTAGCAAGTTGGGACTTTATATACCCGTGATTGGGTCATTGTACTATGTGTCAAAGTGTATAAGGCCAAAAAAACCCACATCTGCAACTTGGTAATTACGTATGTGCTAAGTTTAAGAATAGAAGTTTGTTTTTGTGTTTCCTCCTCTCTGCCTTTCCATTAATACAGTACATCTATATAGTTACTCAGTGCCCCTCTCTCCTTTATGAATTTTTGATAATTCTATGTTTTGGGTCTGAATATAGCATCTACATACATTTTTTTTTCCCTTCTACATAAGCATGTCTGAAGGGCACCATCAACACTTCTTCTACCACCATCAAAAGGAGGATAACTATGATAACATGAATTTCAAATATGATTACAGCTCTGGAGCTAATCAGAGCCCCTACGGACCCTCCACTTGTCAAACTGACTATGTTGAATATGATACTGAAAACATTGGAAGTGATTATCAAGCCGGTTATGGAATAAACAATGACTATATCCAGACATATTATAATGGTGGCATTAATGATAACGAGATTGGTTTTTAGGGAAGAAATGATAACTGAACTGGATATAGTTATAACTTCGATAATGATTATCAAAATGGTTATAATGCTAGCAATGGTTATTATATTGGTTATAACATTGGAAATCATTATCGCTCTCAATTTTCCTATAACTCTGAAAATGATTACTAGATTCGTTATAACTATGGTTATGATTATCGAGAAAACCAATTCGATGATTATCAGATATTTCACTAATGGTTAGGTTTTACTAGATAAACTCTTAATCAGAGCTAGAATATAAACTCTTCTAGAATCTTCTTCATCATAATCATGTGGCTAGGCTATTTTCCATGAATTATGGGGGCTAACATGACATCCTCTTGAATTATGGTGGTGAAAATAGGAAGTTCCACTTCTGAGTGACATAACTTTCGCATACCAAATTTGATTGACATGATTCTTATGTTGTTGGAAAGGTCTATGTGTGTAGAATAGGAAAAATAGGCGGGACGCTAAAGTGACAAAGTTTTATCCCCCAAAAATATCATTTGATGCCTCAAAATACTCTTGGAAGGTTTTAAACTCCACTTTTCCAAATTGGGTCCTACTAGTAAAAATGGTCTTGTGAGTTGATTCATCCACCTTTTCCACTTTGAAAGTATCAAGTTGAATGAAAAAAATATAATGATCCAATTCGAATCAATTATATCCTAAAACAATCCTATTTTAAGAGGGATTATTACGCCCTCTGTCGGCACTTGCAATAGGAAGAGCAATTGAAAGGGGAATAAAATTCATCATCATAGTTAGGGTTTTCATAAATGAAATTAGGGTTTTACAGATCTTTGAATAATAGTGTCTTGTCTCCACATTTTTGTATATTGCATTTATAAATATTACTTGCTTGATTTTTTTTTTAATAGAGAATGTTTTCTTAAAACATTCGAAGAAGAGGAATACTAATTTGAATGAAATTATATAAATAAAAGGTATACATTTAAGATATTTTATAAAGTATAATATTGAAATGGTTGACTATGTTGCTAATAAAATGAAAAAATATGTTATCACATTAACATTCAAGCTTGGAACCCAAAGTTAATTTCTCAAAAATTTAATTTCATAAAGGTTTTGATGTGGCTAATGCCTTTTTTTAACCATGTACATCTAAATATTGTTCTTTAACTTGAATATACATGAAAATGTAGAAGAGGAGAATTAATAGGGAATGACATATCAATGTAAAGATAAGTCACTATACTAAGATACCTTATATGATCCAATAAATACCAACAATAAGTTAAAAATGATAGATTAGGAATGACACCAAAATCATGAGTTATGTTAATACCAAAGTGAGGAAGGATGTCATCACATCAACCTAGAGGCTTGCACCCCAAACTCAAAGTTGATTTTGAGGATGCTAGTAGGTTGATATAATTTAGTAAAAGAAAGTATATATTACTCAACGTTATCAACCTAGTAGCATCCAATATTATTCAATGCAATCAACCAACTAGCATCCTCTGATCTAGCTTAGCATGTAGTTGCATCATCAAGTAGAAACAAAACCTAGATACTTATAATAACCCATGCTCCATATATAAATGATGCAACTATATCCCCTCATCTTGGACAAAGATAAATGAGATATCTCTGTGTTAAAAGTATTTTTTAGAGTTCATTTTTTTCATGATAATTATCAACAAGTTTTTGAGGGTCCATGGTTTTGAGAAGAAGAATTTTTTTTTTTATAACTTCTCGATTCCTAGAATTTGTTCTAGGTTATGTTAATCACTCAGATGTTGATTTGGGTCCATCTCCCAAATTTTCCCTTACATTTTTGGCATATCTAAGTTATGGAGGATTATGGGAATATCTTAGATAATCATATAAAATCAAATTTTGAGAGAGATACAATAGGTACACACTCATTTACTCACCTTTATATCAGGATTAGCTCTTAAAGGTAATAGAGAAATGAAAGTTATGCGGAAAAATGTAGCAATAAATTCTCAATTTAATTTTTCCTTGATTAAATTGAGAAAATTTGAATTTCCACGTCAACAAACAACTTGGATGCATTTAAATTGTGTGATATTGCTTGTGTCACCAATTTACTTAGTAAATCCGAGTTGAAGTAGTTAGAGTTCAGTTAAGCATGTGTGATTGCTAATTTGTAGCAATAAAAGTCAGTTATCTCAAGTTGTTTTCAGTTAAACTAGTTCCAACTATCGGGGGAACTAGTGGAAGGTTAGTTGTGTAGTGGGACTTCTGTCAAACTCAGTGATCATCCAGTTGACTAATCAATCATCAAAAAATAGCTACTACATGTAGAGAATTCAAGTTCCCCAGTTGTGGTAGAGAATCCAAGGTAGTGTAACATCAGTTGTACACTATTATTGAGTGTACAGGTGTTGCATGCTATTAGATGATCAACCTTGGGATTTTCCCAATCCATTTTGGAGAAATTCCTAAATAATAGGGACCTAATTTCTCAGGAATTGCGCGAGGAAATATGGGCTCAAGCAGAGGTATAAATTGACTAGGTTTGGGTCATAACTTCTCAATGAGTAGAAAGATAGGTTATTCACTTACATGTTGTGCTCAGTTGAGCAAAGAAATTGTAATACATCTATATTCATCATATCAGGAATTGGGGTTTTTAGAAGATTTCTTTCCCCAAGAAAACAATTGTGTGCATGTGTGTTATTTATTATTGCATATCTATAATTTTTGTTCTAAATTGTGAATTAAATTTTGTAGAGAAACATAGTATCTTTGTGTCTTCTGAATTTCATTAAAACTTCATGAGCTGTTGCAAATCTACACCATAATTTCTACATGGTATAAGAAAAGGATTCACATTAGAGCATAAATTTCAAAGTTGTTTCTCAGGAGGTTCAAATTTGCAGTTTAGTGTAGCAAGATCTCTTCATAGCTGAGAAGATAACCTTCAATGGGTTGAGGGTAGAGTATGCCTTGGAAGGAAGCTCTACTTTCATTGCATGAAAGGATCATATGGAGACGGTATTTGATGACAATGGATTTATAGCATACATCAAGAGAGATGTTTGCAAAACCAACAGAATATGATGCCCAAACCCTTTCTCAGTGGAAGAAAGATGTATCCAAGGTAGGGAAAATAATATTGGAGTGAGTACAGGACCACATTGTCACTAATATCCATGGGAAAGAAATTCGTTATGCAATACGAAAGGAACTGACATATCTGTTCTAGAAAAATAGTGACCGCAAGAATATGGTGCTCAAGGACAACATTTGGAATATCAAGATGCAGAAGAATGAAACTATCCTGCAGTATTTGAGCAAGTTCACACAAGTTCGTGATGAGCTTGTAGGAGTTGGTGTTACTATTTCATAGGATGACTTGGTAATCCTAGCCCTTCTGGTCCTTCCCAAGAGCTGGCATAGATATCAAGATTTAGTGAACAGGAGGGAAATGGAAATGGAAAGAAGGTAAAATGGAAGAAATCTCAAACCAAACTAGAATCTAGACAAGGGGGAAAAATATTTTTCCAGAATTAAATGATTTCATTGTCATGAATTTGAGCACTATGATACGAAGTGTCCACACAAAAAAGAAAGCAAGAAGACCTTAGAAGGAGAATTAGGTGAAGCCTTGGCTTCAAAATTCGAGCTTAAGTTTACCTGATTGCATGCATGGCCAACATAATGATGGGGAGTGTGTGGTACTTGAACTCAGGTGCCTTGTTCCACATTATAGGGTGTAGAGACTTTTTCAATGACTTGGAGAAGAGAGATATCTAGATGAAAATCGAGCTAGGGGATGACAGAAGGTATAACATGACTGGGATTGGTACAGTCACCTTTCATAGGGATTCATGCTCCCCTCTCAGGCTCAAGAATGTCATGTTCATTCTGGGCCTAAAGAAAAATCTCATCTTTGTTGCAATTTTGGAATATTGTGGTTATGATGTGATCTTCAGCAAAGGAAAAGCATTCTTGAGACACATAACCATGAGATAGGTGAATCAGATCAGGGTTTGTGTGCAGAACTTGTATAAGGTAGATGTGGATGATTGTGTTGCATTAAGCATTAAGCTGGAGAAAATGCAGGGTCACGATGGTTGTGAAATTTGGCACATAAGACTTTTCCATTCACATCATGGTGCTTTGAATATTATCCAACAAATAACCACTGGCCTCCCTAAAGGAGCACTTGGGTAGCAGGATGTATGCAAAGGATGTACTTTGGGGAATTACAGAAAATCCACATTCCATGATTAGGATAACAAAGAACATGCAATATTGGAAAGGATCCATTCTAATGTTTGTGGACCTTTCTTGGTAGCCTCCACTACCAGACACAAATATTTTGTCATTTTTACTGATGAATTCTCACGGAAGTGTTGGATCTTCTTCACGTGGAAGAAAGATAAGACATTCTCCAAATTCATAGAATTCAAGGAATTGGTTGTGAAAGAAACTGGAAAGAAGGTGAAGGATCTCAAGAGCGATAATGGAGGTGAGTACGTGTTGAATGAATTTAGAAATTTCTATGCAAAAGAAGGCAGTCGATAAGAGATGACAACAACCCACACCCCGTAGCAGAATGGAGTGGCTGAGAGAAAGAGTTGTAGCATTGTGGGACTTGTGAAAGATATGTTACATGACCAAGGAATACCTCTAAATTTGTGGGTTGAGGCATGAAACACATCAATCTACTTGTAGAATACGAGTCCTCATCAGATTCTTGGTATGATTACACTGGAGGAGGCTTTCCCGAGGAGGAATCTAGATGCGTTGCAATTCAGAATTTTTGGAGCCTCTGTTTACTACCATGTATCCAAACAATCAAGGAAGAAGCTTGAGTTGACAACAGAATTGGGGGTATTTGTGGCTTACACAAAAAATCCTCACAACTTCCATGTATACTTACCTTCCCTTAAAATGAAATTGTGCGAAGGGGTTTAAAGTTTGATGAGGAGAAATAAATACAATGCTCTCTTGAGAGGGAGATCCAGACCCTAGCAGAAGAGGAACTTTTAGCTCCAAAAGGAGGAGCCTTATGAATTTGTTGAGAAAGCACAAATTGAGGAGAAGAGAGTGGATACATCCACTCAAGTAATACCATCCAGAGAAGGAAGAAAAAAAGCAGGGAAGCTGATAGAATTGTGTAGGACGCAAGGGAGAATGTGGGAGCTCCTTCAAATTTGCGTAGGAAGAGAAGGTCGCCTGATCGGTACACTAGCTACATGGATCTAATGACCAATCTTGTAGATATTGAGCCATCCCATTTTGATGAAGAAGTAAAGCATCCTATATGGGTGGATGTGATGGTGAAGGAATATGAATCCATTGTAAAGAATAGTGTTTGGGAAGTGGTTCCAGGACCAGAATATAAATCAATAGTGGGTTCGAGATGGATATTCAAGGTGAAGAAAGTACCATACAAAAGCATAGAGAAGTATAAGGCCAAATTTTTCGCCAAGGGGTACTCTCAAGTTGAGGGAATTCACTATGAGGAAGCCTTTTCTCCTGTAGCAAGGTACCAATCCATTAGATCAATTCTTGCATTGGATGCGCAAATGGGGTGGAAGATCCACCAGATGGATGTAAAAACAACATTCTCAATAGAGTTCTTGAGGAGGAGGTGTACATCAAGCAACCATAAGGTTTTGAGACTTCTGATCGGGAGTCTTATGTGTGCAGACTCAAGCGAGTATTGTATGGTATCAAACGAGCATGTCGTGCTTGGTACACTAGGATTGATAGTTATCTCACTGGTTTTGGATTCACCAAAAGTGAAGCGGATGAAGTGAAGTGAAGTGAAGCTAAGACCAGTGCTTGGCACATTGCCTCTTTAAGATGTTTGAAGGCCTTTGTTGCTTCTAGAGTCCATCAAAAAATACTAACACAAATTTTCTAAGGAAGGGTTTGGAAATGGAATTCATCAAACCTTGAAATGTAGAAGGTGCATTGGTAAGGCCAAAAGGCATGACCAAAAATTCATAATGACCCTCATGAGTTCCAAATGTTGTTTTCAAAATGTCTCCAGTCTTCATTCTAATTTGATGATATCCTAAATGAAGATCCAACTCGGTGAAGTAAATTGATCCATGCAATTCATCAGTAATTCATCAATGACAGGAATGGGAAACTTATCTTTAATAGTGAGCTTGTTGAGCTCCCTATAATCTGGAAACATGCGCCATGATCCATCCTTCTTGTGCACCAATACTACTGGAGCAGAGAAAGAACTTTGACTTTGTTGAATTATACCAGCCTCT
>APFE031490790.1:131794-144581 GCA_000404065.3 Pinus taeda | reverse complement strand
TAATTTTAATATTATCCTCTATCTCATTGAAATTTCCTCCTATCACTTCGTCAACACCAACGCCATTACGGAGAAGTCTCTTTCCATCGTTTTTCAAGGTTATACTTAACATGTGAAAGAAAAACAATAGGCACAAGTTTCTTTACATCGTTTTTCAATGTTATACTTAACATGTGAAGAAAAACGTGATGCAGCAAGTTCATAGTGTGTGGTTGTTCAATGGCTTGTTTCAACATCGAAACCAGATTTGTAAGCATCTTTGCAAAATTTATTGGGTTAGGATTAAGGAGTAGGCACCGAGTCAAGGAATTGTTAGAAGGTTTTGTCTACTAGTTTCATTAAGGATTTCACAATCAAATTTAATTTAATATTATTTAATTATTTCTAATTTATATTGTTTATTATTTTTTAATTTATATTATTAATTTTTTATTTTTTATTATATAAGCTCATTATATCTCAGTTCAAAATCAAAGATTTACATTCATTACAACTTTTTTAAGCCTACAAGATAAGCAGTATGCGACATCCCAAAAACTGGGGTTCATAAAACAAAATGAAACCAACATAGTAAACCTCTAGTACATTACCATCAACTAACAGATAGAATTATCCCAAGTGCAAAGAGTATGGGTAAACATTTCACAATTCCATCAAGGACCAAGAGCAAAATCACTAGAACCAACAGGACCCCAACCACAAACAATGACCACCATTCCAACCTAATGCAACGTGCACACAATGCTCTAGCAAAAGAGCAACGTAAACAATACATATCAACCATGCAAACCCAAGTGCATTCCGAACAAGCGAAAACCAAGAGATATGACGATAATTGTGGCTTCCCCACATAAAATTAAGAGCATCACATACCATCCTTACTGCATAACAACAACGTGTGCTAGAGAGTATCCAAGCAATTAGAAGCTAGGAGACTTATTGAAAAACCATGGTGTACCCAGTAAATAAGAGCAACACATACCAATCTTACATCATAACAACACCTCGAACCAGAGAGAGTCCCATACATGCACAAATCAAAAGCCATGTTGAAAAATTATTGCTTGCCCATACCAAATAGGAGCAGCACATATCATCTCTGCACCATAGTAGCAATATGAACCAGTTAATGGCCCAAAAAAGAAAAATGAGGAGACTTGTTGAGAAACCTTGGCATACCCATACAAAAAACATAATCCTTAAAACAGAGATCATAGCCAAAACACCAACAAAGAGTTACTCTTCATGATTTGAAGAGGGAAAAATAGGAGACAAAGTGCTATCACCTGCTGGAGGGTCTGTCAAATCCCCCAAAGCATATTCTTGTTGCACATTAGTGTTGCAACCACTTAATAACAAGGTGGTTTTGCAACAATGTAGCAATAGGGTGATGTTGCTACAATGGTGTCACAACAAAATAACAATAAGGTGGTGTAGTAGTAGATCAAATTAGCTTTGTAATCTTAGTTAAAATACTAGTTGTATACATTAGATCAATATTGCATTGTTGAATTAAATGTATTGTTTGCAAATAGTCATAAGAACTCTGTTAAATATTCCTATATATTTTTATTAATGATTCAATTAAATATTAACCCTTTATGATTCAAAGAAATGGTAATTAATTATTGGTTGACTAGGTTTGTAATTTTATATAAAAAAAATGTGTTTTGATTTTTATTTTAACATGGTTACAAATTTTCATTGTTATTGTGTTCCATTTATGCATACACATACATTTAGTTGATTGTTTCCTCTAGTACAATGCATTATGCTAATGACAACCTTCTTGCATGCTATTCAAATAATCATTTTAATGCTCAATAACTTGGTGCTTTGCAATTTTAGTTTTGTTTTACAACCCAAAAAAATGGTCTGAGTGCTTATTTTACTTAAACATTGGGTCGTGTGTAGGGTCTCCATTCCTATAGGCTATTCTTGAATTATGTAAAGGCTATAACATTTTTTTATGTCCTTGGTTGATCACAAGCTAGTGATTCTAAAACCTTTAAAAATTTAGGTTGCATGATATTTTCTTTGAAATCTTGGCTTAAATAAATATTCTATGCAGTGAGTTAATACTACATCCCTACTACTATAATTACAAGGTTTTCAAAGAGTCATGGAAACTCCATTAAGGGTTCTTATGTATTTTTTTTTCTTAAGAAGTATCGATTAAAGCTTGACCTTTTATTGTTCAAGAAAAAACAATTGCTTTACTCCAAATCTAGTTTGTTTCCTGACTAGGTCTGTTAGGTCACCTATTTTATATTTTCCGAGAAGGTCACCAATTTTATATACTAAACAAATTTTTTATTTATACTTTTTAAAAGTTGCAAATTTTCATTGCTACGTTTTTTCCATTTATGCATGTAATTAGATTTAGTTGAATGGTTCCTGTTGTAGTTGCTGCAACCCCCTCCAAAAATTTGCCTATATTCAAATTTTGGAGCCTCCTATTGCTCATGTAAACTGTCATTTTTAGTTTTAAAAGTTATCCTTGGGCTTACTTATCTAAGTGTAGGAGTCTTATTTTAGGAATCTCAAGTATCACAATTATTTTCTCTCGCATGCCTAGCTTGTGATGCCCTCAATTACACACTCCTTTCAAGCAGTTATTGCAGACTTCATGATGACAACCACTCCTTGTCACTAATAACTGTGCACTTCTTGATGAGAGATATTTCGCACTTGGTGAACACAAGCTTGTACATTCCCTAATTGCAGTAATTGCACAATCCCTTGTGACAATCAACTGTGCAATCCTGTGTGATAGAAAACTGCACAATCTCTTGTGATAGTTAATTGGGCAATCCCTTGTGACAATCAACTGCATAGTTCCCGGAGGTAGTTAACTGACACTTCTTGCTGATAGATGATGTGCACTCCCTGTCGACAACCAATGTGCATCACTTGATGAAAGTGTGGGTACACTTTCCAAAGTTAGTGTTGTCATAAGTGGCAATTAGCTAACCCTAGCCCCTATATTTTCTACATGCATGCACAAACCCTAGCCTTAACTCTATGAGTGCTCACCTATATAAGAAGCTAGCCTGGATCTCATTCTCACACTCATATTTTGAGCTCAGAACATTTCTTGAGCACAATAAGCTTTTGGTTGCAAGTGCACCATTATTTTAGGTAAGTTTCACAATTGTCACTTTTATTCGCTTTTACTTTCACTTTTGTCATTTTTCTTTCACAAGTGTCATTTTTCTTGCTTTTTCCAATACAAGTGTCAATTTTTCTATTTTTAGCTTTTTCATGTGTCTCTGATCTCTTGCATGCTTCATTTTTAGCGTATCTTCATATTCCAATTCCTTTCGCATTCAAGTAATCATTACATGTGAATATATGAATACATGTTAGTCTTCTCATTCTCATAGTTCTCCTTGCTCGTTGTTGTGCAGTACTTAGTTGAATTGCGAGTTGATCTGCAGCCCCATCTCTTCATCTTCCCATTTCTCTCTTCCAAGTAGTAGATCTCAAGTCTTTCTCACTACTGATGCGACATGCGCTCCTCCCAAGGCGTGTCTCTCTTCAATTTAGCATTACACACTTCTAGTTAGTAATAATGCTTCCCTTTCTCAATGTGATTGTAAACTGCATAGATCCTAGCCTCAATTGCACACAGTGCACTTCCAACTAGTTGAATGCAACTTTATATCCACTGTTGATGTGAACTGCACGATTAGAAGGCCTTCTCTCTCAACAATTGTGAGTTGCATAGTCTTAAGGCCTATATCTCCAACACTTTCCCCCTGTTAATCCATTATGTGCAGTCTCTGCTCCTCTTCCTTACACAGTGTGCATTTTCAGTGACCATTCAGGTCATATTTCCTCAAGCATATCCTCTTGTGGTTAGATCTTGTAGAATCCCTTGTCACAATGATTTCCTTTTGCATTTGATAGCTTGATAGAATAGGTGATTTTTGAGGAAATCACTTTGCGTCACCATGAGTGAATATATACTTCAAGGTACTGGATATCTTGAGCATAACAACCTCTCATTTTCCACCAGTAGGATGCCTCTGGTCATATGGAAAGGACCATCTAAGGAGAGCATGAAAGAAGTACTAAAGGTTATGTGGACAATTCTAGAACAATAGTACTTACCATGTCAAATACCAAGCGTTTCCTTGGAAAGTCCACTATTATAACATGGCATATTGCAAAAGAGGCTTTCAATAAGAAAGAGTTTCCAAAGGATTTAGAATACAAGGATATTTTGATTAATCTCAAGAGGTCCAGATTCCACAAGGTTGCTTGCAGATATTCGGTGCTACTGTGTGTAGAAGCAATAAGATGGATACTATAGGGTCTAGATTCCAAGAACATGATTATAAGTAGTGCAAGTGGGAAAGATCTCACCACATATCAACCACATGACCTTCACTAATACTACAAAATTCCAAACCCTGTAGAGTATTTGAATTCAAAGTATTATGCAATTTGGTCTCATTTAAATATCAAGGATGTGATCAAATGTGGTGGCATGAACCAACTAAATTTCACTAGAAGCCATACGGGATCTAGAAGACAAAGTATCTAAGGAAATTTTACCAGTACCTCATGGATATGTGCTATAGATTTTATGGGAGAAAAAACACTAAATAGTGTGAGGAAATATGGATTTACATTCTTTGCCTTATTGTTACAGAAGGGAAGATCTTAGACTAGTCATATATACTTGCTCAAAAACTGCAGATTAATGTTTCAAAGGTGAATAAGGCATCACATGGTGAGCAACCTCAATTCTATATGTCTGCCTACTTGCTCGATGGAATTTGTGCTCACAATGAGTTCTCGGATCTCTCACTCTATTCTCTCATTCTCTCATACTCTTACACACTTAGATTATTCTCGGAGCATTATGACATACCTTGGATTTGGAGAAAGAAGGAAGTGATTAGTCAAGCAAGAGATTGGATATTAGCTTTACACATGATTGTCCTAACTATTGCAGAAGAAGAAGGCACCTTGGCCTCTCTTTCCCCTACAAGTAGAGTCATATGAACTTAAGAATGTGAAGTCAATGGATGCAAAAGTTGAAGAACTTACCCACCTCAATTTTGGTGGAATGATTTTTCATCAATATGACCCCAGAGGTGTGTGCAAACAACAATGTGTTAAGCTACATTTTTCCTGGCCACATGCTTCTGACTCTTGGGAAGATGAAGAAAATATTAAGAGATAGTATAATTCTTCCAGGGCACATGGATCAGGTGATGAGGCAGACATTTCTAATACAACTAGTGTACTAGATATTGTTCAGGAAGGGAACCAACATGAAGTGCCTACTCAAGTTAGTGTTGTTATGTCAAAGAAGAAGATCATACATGATCCTGAAGTAGTGAGGCGCAAAAAATTCAAAGAAAATCCAAACACCAAAGGCACAATTGAAGTGGAGATGAAAATTAAGGAATTATAAGAAGCATGGAAGAAGTGAGAAGAGGAGTAGAAACAATAAGATGATAAAAAACAAGAAGAGGAATAGAAGCAAAATGAGGAACAAGAAAGGAAGAAAAGGGAAGACTTGAAAAAAAGAAAGGAAGAGATGAAAAGGAGAAAGGAAGAGGAAGATAAGAAGAAAAAGTAAGAAGAAGCATTGCATAAGGAAAGGGAAGAAGAAGAACAACAAAAGTTATGAGAAGAAGAAGAAAGCAGGAGGAAACAAGAGGAAGAATTTGCAAGAGATTTGGAGGGATATTTGCAGGCTTAGAACACATAGGAGGAAAAAGAGGAGGTTGGAATAGAAGTAGATATTATTCCCATTATAGAAAAAAAATGCTATCCTCCCCCTCCTCCTCTTACTGGTGGGCACATCCGATTGAGTGAAATGGGAATATTCTCTCCACTTGATGATAAGGTCATGGATATTTCAAACTTCACCTTTGATGAGTTGAAGAGTAGAATAGCATAGGAAATACGAAGGTGTTTCTTGAATGATCCTAAGCACCATGTTTCCATTCACATATAAAGGGTGATTGTGCCGAATACTAGGGATAATCCAAGCATAACTGTTGTAGTGAATGAAGCCTTTCCAGAATCCACAAAAAAGAATACTAACTTCTTGATGCAAGAAAATGCACAATTAGCAAAGGAATTGGCTATTGCAAGGCAACAAATTGATCATCTCCTCACTGAAAATCAAAGGTTATCGTCTGCTAATTCTAACAAAAGAGAGTGACAAGTGGTTATATTTGAAGAAATTTTGTTTCTAGGAGACACAATGAGGAAAGTTAAAAAAGGAAATGATCACTTTACATAAGGAAATAGTGCTCTTACATGTAGCATAGAAAGGATTGTATGAGAAGGTGAAAGTTTTGAACAAAACTTATGTAGCCATAGATGCGATCCAGGAATGAGGCACCAAATATGGGAATGCACCTACAATGTTGGTTAGGAATGGAAGGAAAAATGATGAGAAGGACATAGAAAATATTAGGATGTTTATACAAGTCTATGAGAAACTCAGTAGTTATGTAACCAACACCATATTAGCATATTCACGACTATACTATGGATTGGAGTCCTTGGTGAGAATGCACATAATACCTTCTATTGGTGCATTTGCTGAAGAAAAAAAAAAGAGAAGGATTTTATTAGGAAATGAATAGAATGATTCTTGAGAAACATTAGATAGGTGACCACTCAATATGATTTAGAAGTAAAAAAAAGAATTTGTTCTACAATATGTAGTTGAGCCAACTGTGTTGCATATGAATTTATTCTTGTTGTGGAAAAATATACAAACATGTTTTAAGATTAAATACCTGGATGCATTGGAGGAAAGATTAAATTGTAATAGTCACTGGTTGATTTTCCATGTAAATAAAAAATAAGACCAAGGTCATGGGACATGTATTCCAAGTTGAATGTTGGGCAAAACATTGTGATGGGTATCACTAGTGATTAATTTATGGCTATGGAAATTGGAAAAGGCATTGGCAAAGGAAAAGTGGCTATAATTGGAATTTATTTATGAAAATAAAGGAAAATAGGAGAAAATAGATATGAAATGTCACAAATTTGCATGAGGAAGAAGTTGAATGAAAAATGAAGGAAAATGAAGAATAGAGGCTTTAATGATAAAAATGCTTTTGAGGATCGGTTGACAGCGTTTGCTAGCTTAATTTTTGGCTCTCTCATTCTATTCTCTCATTCTCTTATACTCTTTCACACTTAGAGTATTCTTGGGGCACTGTAGCATATGTTGGATTTGGATAAAGAAGGCAAATTAAAACATGAAAATGCATGTGAACAGATGGATATCCAACTACAGCCAGATTGCTTTAGAGGTAATAGGTTGCATGTGTGATTTCCTTGCTGATCTATTGATGCATGGTAAATGCATGTGATTATTTGGTTATGAGATATCATTGGCATGGAGTATTTCCTAGATTGACTATGGATTTAGCATTTCCTTGCCATTTCCTGAATAACCATGGTGTTGTGGGTTTTTTCCACTTGATTGTTTTCTAATTGGTGCTCATAATTCCTTATGGTTGTGGGTTGGAACAAACACTTTGGAAGCCCTGAAAAGACTTGGGTTGAGTTACTATTCATGGAGCCTAGGTTGTGACAACCTTTATGGAGCCCTTGGTGGGTTGAGTTACTAGTCCCTAGAGCTGGGTTGGATAAATGCTTTGGATCCCTGAATGGTTGTGGGTTTAGTTACTAGTTCTTGGAGCCCTAGACAACTTAGGTAGAGACCGAAATGGTTGGTGTTAGTGATGTCCAACCGTGAGGTGGAATCAATGGTTGAGGGTTGATGTGGTTTGGCTTTTGGAAGCCCTAGTTTGGTTTTGTCTTGGTTTATTCCATGACATCCCACATTCATGCTTGGAATATGGTGCGGGGGTAATTGGATGAAAGAGAGATTTGGTTCAACCCAATATATGGCCGTGTGGTACATGGAAGTCCCTGACTTGGTTGGTATATTCATATGTTAATAAGAGTTATTTTCATATTGTGATTTATCTATAATTGTTGGCAATGTGTTGGCGATATTATGGATGGTTTTCCATGGTTTATATGTTGCTTATTTTCTGGTTATATGTTCTTCATATGATGTGTAGATTCTATGGCTCTTGCCATGAATTGTTTAGCTATTGATCAATTCACGAATGTTTGGACTAAAAAGTGTTATTGTAGCTATGTGGAGAGGGTATAGGGCCTTCTCAATTATTATCAGATGAATCTTAGACTTTTATGGTCATATATGCATTCATGACCTGTAGGTTACATGTTTTCCATGTGTTTGACGCAATGTTTGTTATGTTCTAGGTAGTCTAGGTCAATATTTTGAGTTCATATTGAATGTTGAGCTTTATTTCCATGTCAAATATGATTTTGGAAAGTCTCAAGTAATTATGGGTAGTGGTTTGGAGGTAGGCTTGAAAAGGTGGGATTGATCTCAGGACAACATGCTAAAAATTTGGAGAAATATGGCTATAACTGCATGGAAGAAGTGTTGTGCACGTGGTTGGAGGCCTATAACAGATGCATGCCATATTATGGGTGTGGTTGTGGGCCCAGGGAAGAGAAAAAGAGTTCCAACTCAGGGTTTGGCAAACTAGGGTCGTTGTTCATCCCACGGTGAATTGTTGCCCCTATATGATGTTAGTATGTGATCAGTTTTTTAGCCGCACTTCCTTAAGTGGATCTAGGAGTTCGATTCATGATTTAGGTGGCTCCAAACTGGCTTAGAATTTAGAAGTGGCTCATTAAAAGCTCAAAAATAAAGGTCCTCATATTGAAGTGAAACAAGGACTAGATCATAATGCTCGTCGTCCTAATTCCAACGGTGTGAATGATACTCAAATCAGAGTTAGTATCCTCAATTTATAGCTGGTCAAAGTTCTGGTCAAGCTTGGACAAGTGGCATTCCTAACAAGGAAACAATTTGGCAGAATCTCGATGCACAGAATTCGACCATCAGAAGGGGAAAATTTGTCAAATCATTAATTTGTCTATTATCCCTTAAAAACCAGCAGACAATTTTTAAACATCTATGTTATAAAAAATAAAAATATATATAGAGGGGGGGGGGGGGGTGCTGCCACCCCTCAACGGTCCAATATACATGACAAAAAATGTGTTTTGGGTGGGTGGGCCATCCCCGACGAACACACCCAACCCTGTTAGATCCATCAGTGCAAACATCGTATATAATCATCGCTATCAATAATTGTCATCTTTACAACACACACACACACACACATATATCATTGGTGGGAGTTGAACCCAATGGTCGGATTGCCGAAAATGGTGGTCAACGTATAAACCATATACCAATTGCCAACATTTATACCCACACCATTGTAATATATGCCATAACTGTAATAGTTACATGCCGCTAGCCACTTGTTATTTAATGCATCAATCATAGACTGTTTTATGCATGGGGTTTGAACCCATAACTTATGGGTGGTCAACGCCTTACCAATTGCATTCCAACCAACATGCCAATGAAAATCATTGTTAAGTCTGCCCTTCCACAAATATTTAAATGCTACCCATTTTTCATTTGCGAAATGCATAGGAGGAGCGTCGAGCAATTGTGGAACTAGAAGCCGAGGAATTGTGCCTAGGATGGGCACACTTTTTGAGGAAAATATGTTTTAGGGGAATATTCCATAGAATATTCTTATGCAAAATCTTATTGGAATCAAAAAGATTCCCTGAGGGAAATTTTTCATTGTGACATAAATATGCCAACTTTATACTCAAAAGAGCTAGAACTTCCTAGGGAAAGTGATGGTTTGGTCCGTTTTCCCATATGAGTAGTTGAAATTCAGGTGGCCAGCAACAGGGAATCTCTGTAGAGTCTTATGGAATCTAAAAGATTCACTTGGAGGTTTATTTTTGACAGAGGTGGAATGATGCCAACTTTATAGTCATTTTTCACAAAATTTCATAGGGAGCGGAATGGTGTGCTCAAAATATTCATCCGAGAATTGTATTTTTTGGCCATATTCAAGAAGGAATCTTTGGGGGAATCTTCAAGATTCTCGAGGGTCCATAATTTGTCAGTGTCATAAAGGGAAAAGTTTATAGTCGTTTGACATGATTTTATGCCATGAATTCAGCGGTGATGTCCATTTCAGTAGCTGAGATGCATTTTTCGGCCATTCCTGAAAGTGGAGGTATATGATGCAATTATGCCATGTATTCATTTTGATTTGCTGAGATGTTGATTTTGTTTTCAATATTCTTGTTACCATTATGTGGAAGGATACTTGTATGCCACATCATGTGAGAATTTATTATCTTGTCATGCTGAAGGAGGGCCCAATTGAGTGAGAGTTCCTATAGGGAGAACATCTCATGGAGAGACATGCCACTTTGGTTGAGGGAATGTATCCTTGTAATGGAAAATAATTTACTATGTACTCATCATCATATTGCAACATTTAATGAATCAACCTCCCCACTCTTGACACTAGTTCCCGAAGATGTAACCCACATTGGGTGAACTCCGTTATCAATGTGTTTGTGTTATTGATTTGATGGTTTTTGTTATGTTTCTTCTTCCTTAAAGCATGAACATGTGGTTGTTTCATACCCTTTCATATGCAATTCTACTAGCATCACAAAAGAAAAAGATATTTATTAATACTGGTAGTTGAAGAGATCCAGATCAAGTTTGGTATTAGAGAAGTCTTTTTGTTGATGTGAATTGCAAGTGTGAAGAAGGGAAATGAAGAACAACAAATATCTCTATGAGGACCTCCTCAAGATGGCAAGCATGGTGGACATGATGTATGAAAAGTATGAGGAGAAGATGGAAAGAGAGGAACATGAGAAATAAGGAGCAGAGGATGATGCTCCATCTACCCCCTCGAGTGAACATTCATCTTCTTCATCGTACTCTCATCATTCAGATGAGGAGATCAATCAGAGCCTTCAAGCAGAGAATGTTGAATTGAGGAGACTTCTGCATGAAGAAAAATAGGAGAAGAAGAGACTACAACTTCAGTTACGAGCCACGGAAGAGGCCTTGGAAAAATTGAAGCACAACGAAGGCTTGGCGAAGTCATCATCACCTGCTTCAGAATTGACAGTTGAGGTAAATAGTGTTGATCATTCTTCAATTTATTTTTCACATGACACTATTTTTGTTGGAAACATGGAGGTATCCATTTCAGAAATTGGCATCAGACTCCTCACCATGATGGGGTATAAAGGAGGAGGACTTTGTGTTAATGGACAAGGAATGACTCAGTCATTGGAGGTTGTACAAAGACCTCGATTTGCAGGTTTGGGGTATATTGAAGGAGGGTGTTCAAAGGTAGAAGAAGCTTCCAAGACATTGTCGAGAACATCAGAGAAAGAGGATTATTGGAACACATCACAATCCTCCCATGACAATGCACATTGCAGAGGAAGAGTTAAGGAAAGCTCTCATTGCTAGAATCACACTAAAGACATCCAAGAGAGTTATCACAAGTCTCAATATTCTAGAGTTAATTTTGATTACAAGCATATTGTTAATGATGAATAGAAAGAATGGCATAGAAAACCATGTATTTTTTGTGGTTTACATAACCATGTGGTTGTTGAGTGATGGAAGAGAATGGATGCAAGAAAGAGGATGAGGCGTGAAATGTGTTCTCCACATCAGGGATGGAAGCAAGTTAATCATGTATGGAGGAAGAATATTTCTTACAGTCATTGCAATAGAGGTGGACATCAAAGAGCCACATGTTGGAGGTTCCATCCAAAGCAGCATCTCAAGGACAAAGCACCTGTGCAGGAACTAGTTGGAAAGGTTGTTCAACAAGTAAATTCATCATATTCCTAGTGGTTCACTTTATTGAGTAAGAGATGGTTTTACTAGATATGGTAGCTTGTCATGGTTGTATTTTGTAAATCATGTGTTGCGATATAAATGTAAAAGGGATGATGTGTTTTCCATCGCTTCTTAAAGAATCAATGATGCTTATGGCCTTTTTATTGATAGTTGGGGTATTGGTTTCCTTTATGATTTAAACTTGACGACATAGTGTGTGTTATAAAATTGTGGCAAGTATGGGGATGCTTGGGTCATTGTTGGCTATGTAATTGAGCATTTAATTTACAAAGATGTACTACAGGTTTGCAGAGGATGCAGGTGTCGGCTCATCACTCATGGCTCATAACAACAAGGGTGAAGGAGAAGGAAGTGTGACATGTTAGGACACTTGTGGTGCAGACAATGTAACAAAGCATTTGTAGATTATGTTTATGCTTTTGGAGGACCAAAAGCTCCTTAGTGGAGAGGAATGATCTAGGTGACTCCAGACACGCTCAAAATTTAGAAGTGACTTAGCAAAATCTCAAAAATAAATTCCTTCGATTGAAGTGAAACTAGGACCAGATCGTAGTGCTCATCGTCCTAATTCCAATGGTGGGAATGACACCCAAATCTGAGTTCGTATGATCAAGTTATAGCTGGTCAAAGTTATAGTCAAACTTGTCCAAGTGGAATACTAACAAGGAAACAATTTGGAACAATCTTAACACATAAAATCCAGCGATCGGAAAGGGAAAATTTTTCAAATTGTTAATTTGTCTAATATCCCTTAAAAACCGATGGAATATTTTTAACCATATATGTTATAAAAAATAAAAAATCTATAAATTTGGGGGGAGGGTCACCCTTGGTGGACCCACCCAACCCCGTTTGTTAGGGTCCCACCCTAACCCCCTTATTCATGTCATGGGATCACGTCATAGTCAAGAGTCAATAAAGCCCATATTAATATTTGTAAGTGGTTAACCCGCAATTAATGAAGGGACC
>APFE031490790.1:96238-120101 GCA_000404065.3 Pinus taeda | reverse complement strand
ATCGTGTCTTGTTTTGTAATCGAGCTTTGCTCTATTGGAGGTTGCCCCCTCGAAGAGGCCTGTGAACATTTCTCTCTGAGTAATAAAATAATTGCTATTCTGTGTCCTGGGTATATTTTCTTCGCATATTCTGTGTTCTGGGTATTTTTCTCGCATATTCTCTGTTCAGTATTGCTTTGCAGGTTAAGAAGCATAACACCGTTAGATCTACCGACGCAAACATATTATATAACTGTCACTACCAATCATGGTCAATGTTACAAAATGAATATAATAGTATATTATATATTATATATATATATAATATAATATATATATATAATACTATATATATATATATATATATATGAATATAGGTATATATATGAAATAATATAAATATATATACATGTATACATACATACATACATACATACATACATACGATACATACATACTATATATATATATAATATAATATTATATATATATATTATATAATATATAATATATTATATTAAACTGTCGGCGTGAGTTGAACCCGTCCGATGGGGTCGCCGGCTGGACCATCGGTAACGGTGGTCAATATATAAACCATATACCAAATGGGAATGTTTATAATTGTGTCGTTGTAATATATTCCATAACCGTAATGGTTACATGACCAACCACTTGTTATATAACGCGCCAACCGCTAGCTATTTAAACTATAACAAACACCAAAAAATTATGTTATGCACAGGGTTTGAACCCATAACCTACGGGTGGCCGACGCCTTACCAATGGCATGCTAGCCAATAGGACAACGACAATCACTGTTAAGTTCGCCCTTCCATAAATATTTAAACACTGCTCATTTTTCATTTTCGAACGAGAGGAGCGTCGAGAATATTCTTATGCAGAATCTTGGAGGAATTTGAAAGATTCCCTAGAGGGAAATTTTTCACTATGACAGAAATAAGCCAACTTTATACTCAAAAGAACCAGAATTTCGCAGGGAACATGATCGTGTGATATGTTTCCCCATTTGAGAAGAAGAAATTTAGGTGTCCAAAAACAAGAAATATTTGTAGAATCTTATGGAATCTAAAAGATTCCCTTGGAGGTTGATTTTTTACGGAGGCAAAATTATGCCAACTTTATAGCCATTTTTCATAAAATTTTGCAGCGAGCGTAGTGGTGTGCACAAAATATTTATCTGAGCAATGGATTTTTTGGCCATATTCAGGAAGGAATACTTGGGGGAATCTTTGAGATTCACGAGGTTCCATAATTTGACGATGTCAAAGAGGGGTAAAGTTTATAGTCGTTTGACACAATTTTGTGCCACAAATTCAACATTGATGTTTGTTTTAGTAGCTCGGCTTTGCATTTTTTAACCATCCCCAAAACGTGGAGGTATATGATGCAGTTATGCCATGTATTTATTTTGATTTGTGAGATGATTATTTTTTTGTCAAGATCCTTGTTACCATTATGTGGAAGGATACTTGTATGCCACATCATGTGAGAATTTATTAGCTTGTCATGTTGAAGGAGGGCCCATTTGAGTGAATTCCTATAGGGAGAACGTCTCATGGAGAGACATACCACTCTGGTTGAGGTAATTTATCCTTGTAATGACAAAGAATGTACTATGTACTCATCATTATCTTGCAACATTTAATGAAGCAGCCTCCCCACTCTTGAAACCAGGGCCTGGAGACGTAACTCACACTGGGTGAACTTCATTATCAATGTGTTTGTGTTTTTTATTTGATGGTTGTTGTTATGTTTCTTCTTCCCTAAAACATGCACATGTGGTTGTTTCATACTCTTCATATGCAATTATGCTAACATCACAGAAGTAAAAGATCTTGGTTAATTTTGGTAGCTGAAGAGATCTGAATCATGGACAAAAAAGTGTTATTGAAGTTATGTCAGGAGGGCACAGGGCCTTCTCAATGATTCTTAGATGAATCTCATACTTTTATTATCATATATGCATTCATGACCTATAGGTTACATGTTTTCCATGTGTTTGATCAAATGTTTTTCAAGCTCTAGGTAGTCTAGGTCAAGTTTTTGAGTTGAGATTGAATGTTTAGCTTTATTTCCATGTCAAATATGATTATGGAAATTATCAAGTAATTATGTACAGTGGTCTGGTGGTAGGCTTGAAAATGTGGCACTAATATCGGGATTGCATGCTAAAAAACTGGAGAAATTGGGTTATAACTACATGGAAAGAGTGTTGTGCATGTAGCTGGAGGCCTATAACTGCATGCATGCCTTATTGTGGGTGTAGTTTTGGGCCTAGGGGAACAAAAAAGGGTTCCAACTTAGGGTTTGGAAACCTAGGGTCATTGTTCATCCCCTGGGTGGCCTGTTGCACCTACAGGATGTCTGTATGTGATTAGTTTTTTAGCCCCACTTCCTTAAGTGGATCTAGGAGGTTGGGTCATGTCATAGTAGCTCTCCATCTCATGTTTACCCTAGCAAGCTGATGAAACTGGGTAAATGTGGGAGGGGTGGTTATATAAAAGTAATCCAAATCTTTTGTTGAAAATTAGAAATATAGTAGTTGAATATAAAGCTTGGCACCAATATGTTATAATGGAGCTACAAGTTATGGTTATTAAGTTGCATTTTCCTCAAGTTTGAATATGTTGTATTTTTTTTCTTATGGATATAGCGACATTTTGTCCAATGTAACTTTTCTATTTGATAATAATAATAAAGTGTAAATTGTGAGTGGAATTCCAAGAGTCACATAGGGAATGTGAAGAGCTATTAGGGAGCTCAAGAGTCACTAAGGAGCTCAAGAGTCATTTGGGAGCCCAAGAGTCACTTGGTATCTCAAGACTCATGGGGAAGGTCAAGAGTCACATAGGGAGGTAAAAATTCACCCCATTTGTTATACATAGACCCTCATGCCTCATGTAAGCGTAGTTTTGGAGAGTTGGACTTGGTTTCTCTAGTTTAACATAGGAAAGAAGATCATTCTTTGGAGAAGCAAGTTGTAGTTTCATGTTCCACTATTGGGGCTAGTGCTACATCATTGTAATTGTATACTTGGAACTTTCACTTAATATTTAGAAGCTCTTAGAGCCGACGCACTTTCATGCATGTATCATGAATGTTGTAAGATTATTATTTTAATGTTTGTGGTTTTTTTTGTGTTGATACATACTAAATAAAATGAACTATTTCGTTGGATTTGGTATATATCTTGTTGAATGTGCATTGTTATTTTCTTCCATGATCATTGTTATCTTGTGAACCATTTTGCAAGCCTAACTAATGATTCATTCTTTTCTCATGTGTGTCTCTTTTAGGATAGTACTATTACTTTTCTTCTAGAGGCTCACTCTTTCCTTTCCCTTCCGTGGAAGTACCTGTTATATATTGCAATTGGTGTTTTACAGAGATTACTCACTTTTTGACCTCAAAGTTGTGTGTATAATCTCTTATGTTGTTTATTGCAACCAAGGCGGATCCTAAGATCATTATAATGGCGTCCGAGCCCATATTTTGGATGGGGCTCCTATCCCAAACAGTATGAGGTCTAATTGGGACTTCATACTGAGGAGACCCCTTACTCTTGGTAGCTTCCAACATTATCAACATGTTTTGGTGCTACAAGGAGGGCTAGATGACAAGCTAAGCTCATGAGTTATGATTTCAATTTTTATCTTAAATCACTTCCTCTCAAATCATAATGCTAGGATGTTTTTCTAAGAGTGAAAATCTTAAAGTTACTACGAGAATAATTCATAACTTGTCAAATTTGAAGTTAATGATGAGGGTGAAACAACCATTCTTGAGCATACTCTTCAGTTTCTTAAATTTTGTGATTCTTACGAATTTAATTGTGAAGATGTTGCTTGTAGATCGTTTATCCTCACTCTTGAAGGTCGTGTTAAAAAATGGTGTCCTACATTGCCATCTACTTCCATTCACTCATTTGAGTAGCTTGTCATGGAGCTTCATCAAGATTTTGATAGGTATAATGATTAGAATGTGTATAAGAAGATTGTTCAACTCAAAATGAAATCTGATGAATTGCTATAAGATTTTCTTTATCACTTTCTTCACTTTTCTTATGAATTTTATGAGGAATATGTGGATTAGGATTTTATAAATGAAAATTTTCAACATTTAGTTTGTATTTCTTTGGAACCATTCAAATATAAATAATTTTTCAGTCTCTCAACTTTTCTTGGTCATGAAACACTTAAAGTTTCAAAGGAGGAACCTACTCTCCCGTTTGTTCCTTCACCCCCTCCTTTTCCTTTACCAAAAAAAGTGACCTCATATACTAATGTTGAAGTTGGAAAACTAGAAAATTAGATGGTTGATCCACTTGTCCCACCTCCATCTTCCCCTCATAATAAAAATCTTAAGGCATGTAAGTTAAATCTTGAATCTGATTTGATTGATGATATTGCTATTTCAAAAGATACCTCACGTCCTCTATCATCTAAACCTTATGATCCTCTTTTTTTTTTATCCACATGATCAAATATTTTTTCTGCTAAAAATTGTTCAAGACTCTCTTAATTCTCAATCTGTTGGTTTAGTTGGTGGTCAAGTACAAGATGATTGCATTACTTAGATAAATAATCAATAGGTCAAATATACTTTTCATGATGTGTGGCATTCAAATTTTGAATAAGAATCAATTGTAATTGATGATCCTCCATCTGAGCTTTCCACCCCCTCTTCACCCTTAACACACTATTCATTATTTCCTTATATGTTAATGAATATCTTATACCATCCTTTTCTTCAAATTCTATCGATCCTTATTCTATTGGTTTTAATCACAATCAAGTATGGGATGGTGTTTATTCTCAATTAGAAGAGGAGAAGGTGGAATATGTTGTTCATGATTTATTTCATTCCTTATCTTTAACATGGGAAGAAGAAAGGTTTATAGCTCTAAGTGTTCAAGCAAGTTTTCCATTTAATTCATTCGTATCCTTTATTAATGAAGAGCTCCAAGTGCTAAATGTCAAATCTGATCAATTTAGTGGCATTGGCAATGGGTTTATTGATACATCAAGTGATAGTTATGCATATCTGTTGGTTAATCTTTATAAGCCACCTATATTTGATGATTCACCGATTGAGAATTTGGAAACTTGTCAAGAAGTTGAGGAACTTCAACCTTCATTGATGGTTATGTCAAGATATCATGATCTTGACCAGGTTTCTATGTAGAAAATTTGTATGTAGGTTAACCTGATAATGCAATATAAATCAAAGTAGAATACTATAACCTACTTCTACTATCAATTTGCAGAAGCTTAAAGATCGAGCTGAACAATATATCCAGAAGAAGAAGAATCAATTCATAATACACAAGAAAGTACTTTGGGGAAAGCCTTAGCTAAAAACCCCACTATTTGTACAAAGTGGAAATAGATAGGAATTATACAAAGCCTTAGCTCTCACAGCTAGCAAGCTCTCAATACAATCCTCACAGATGCTCATAGGCTATCTTGGCTTCTCACAAGCCTTCCTCTCTACCCTCCAAGCTCCTATTTCCTTGTGCAATTTCTCCTGGGTGATCCTCCTGTTACCAAGTGGAACACTGATCTCACACCCTATCAGAACTGCACAATCTTTAAGGAATCTTTCCTTCTGCATGCATGATTTTTTTTATAGAAAAACACATCCAACTGATAGTACACTGTCCTTGACATTTAGTTCAATCGGGTCTTTCTCAGAATAGACATGCATGAGTTACTGATGAGGGAATCTTCAATTATCTGGAGTACACTGGTTGAGTGCATGCATGCATCAACTAACTAATAACTCACAATTAGTTCCTCAAATTGTCTGGAACTAATTTAACTGTACTTAACTCAGTAAACTGAGTTAACTAATTACAACTCAAATATAACTCAATCTTATCTCCTTAATTTATGGGATAACTCTTGCATGAATTCATAAAGACTTCTAACTTGAATTTCTCCAACTAATTAATCCATAATGAACTAATTAATTATTTCCAAGTAGTTGGTGAGACTAAATTAAATTTAATTCAAGGACAAGTTAAAATTGGAATATTCTTGTTGCCACATTTCAACACTCCCTATCAACAAGAAAAGGATTATCTGCCACCTCGATCCTGTCTCTATGGAACTCAAATTTACACTTTGACAATACCTTCGTCAAAATGTCAGCATCTTGCTCCTCTGTCGAAATATACTGCAGCAACATGATCCTCTTCGCTATATAGTCTCTGAGATGATGATACCGGATGTCGATGTGCTTGAACCTATCATGAAATACTAGATTCTCAGAGAGTTTGATACAACTATGATTATCACAATAGACCACAAGTGGATCCATCCTCTGATCAAACAAGCCAACTAGGATCTTCCGCATCCAGATGGCCTCACATGCTGTCTGGCTTGCAGCTATGTATTCAGCCCCTATCAAGTTGACTGAAACTGACATCTGTTTCTTTTTGTACCATGAAACTACCATTGACCCAAGGTTGAAAATCCCTCCTGATGTGCTTTTCCAATTTGATGGACTCCCTGCCCAATCTGCATTAGTGAAGCCCTGTAGCTTTACTCCCTTTGTCCATTTGTACCATAATCCATACTGAGATGTGCCTCTGAGGTATCTCAATACATGCTTTGCCACCTTCTAGAACATCTTAGTAGGCTGAACCATCGCTTGATTCAGCTATTTCACCGCGTAGCACAAATATGGTCATGTGTTCACTAAGTACATCAGTGAACCCACAAGCTGCCTGTACACAGTAGCCTCCACTACTTCTCCTGAAGTAGCATCCTCCTTCCTCTAGTTACCAGCTAGAGGAGTCTGCATGGGATTGCACTTCTCCATGTGGACTCTCCTGAGTATCTCGTTGGCATACTTGTCGTAAGACATAGACAACCCCCCATCCTTCTACCACACTTCCATGCCAAGAAAGTAATGCATGAGACCCATGTCTTTCATCTCGAATTCTCTTGCAAGACATGATCAACTGATCATCACTAGTCAGTATGAGATCATCAATATAAATTATGATGATCAACAGCTTACCTTTCACCACGATGTTGTATAGGTTCGCATCCGCTTCACTCTTTGTGAAGCCCAACCCGGTGAAGTAGTTGTTTATGCTGGTGTACCAAGCATGAGGTGCTTGCTTCAGCCCATACAACACTCTCTTCAGTCGACACACATGCAACTAATGATAAAAGGTATTAAAACCTTCCGGCCGCTCTATGTACACCTCTTCCTCAATCTTTCCATTAAGGAATACAGTCTTCACATCCATCTGATGGATCTTCCAACACATCTGTATTGATAGTGCCAACATCAATCTGATAGATGAGTACCTTGCGATAGGAGCAAAAGTCTCATCATAATCAATCCCCTTGACCTATGAAAAGCCACAGGCAACAAATATTTCCTTATGCTTCTCCACACTACCATCAACAGCTTACTTTACCTTGTAAAGCCAACGAGAACTCATAACTGACTTGTCCACTAGTCTCAAAACCACATCCCAAACACTATTATGAACTATGGAGTCACACTCCTCCACCATAGCATCAACCCAAATCGGCTACTGCACTGCTTCCTCAGAGGAAGATGGCTCAGTCTCAACACATTCCCCAACAAGGGACATGTATCTAGTGTACCTCTCATGTGACCTCCTCTGTCTGTGCTGAGAAGATGGTGCTCCCACATTCTCTCTCACATCCTCCAACAATCTGTCAGCTTCTCTTGTGTGTTTCCGTCCATCTCTGGAAGACTTTGCTTGAGTGGATGTCTCCAATCCTTGAACCTCTACATGTGGCTGATATGCATCAGTCTCAGGTTCCTCCTCCTTAGGAACTAACAGTTCCTCTGTAGCTTGTAGTTGGATCTCCCTCTGAAGGGAAACTCGCATGGCCTTTTGCTCATCAAACTTGAGATCTCTGCGAATCACTGTCCTCCGACTGGTAGGCAAGTACACCCGATAGTTGTGAGATGTATTAGTGTACCCCACAGGCATCCCCAACTCTGCTGTCAGCTCAAGCTTCTTCTTTGCATCCTTTGTCACATGGAAATATACCAATGAGCCAAAGATCCTAAAGTGACCCACATCTAGTCTCTTACCGGAGAAAGCTTCCTCTGGTGTCTTCATCCCAAGTATGCGATGTGGGCTTCTATTATGCAAATAGACCACTGTGTGGCATGCCTTAGCCCATAAGTGAAGTGGTAGGCCTTGGTCATGTAACATCGCTCGTGCTACCCCTACAATAGTTCTGTTCTTCCTCTCGGCCACCCCATTCTGCTGTGGGTTATGAGGTGCCGTCAACTCTGGTTTAATTCCTTCCACTACACAGAAGTCCTTAAACTCTTGAGATACATATTCTCCACCATTTTCATTTCTCAAGGCCTTGATCTTCTTCCCTGACTCTTTCTCGATCAAAGCTTTGAACTCACAAAACTTTGTGAAGGTTTGGTCCTTCTTCTGCATGAAATAAATCCAACAATTATGAGAAAAATCATCAATGAAAATCACATAATACCTTGCTTTGTTGTGGATGTTGTCGAGAATGGTCCACACAAATCAGTATGAACTCGCTCTAAGATAGCCTCTGCTCGACTGTCTTGATCATGAAAGGAAGACTTGGTGTACTTTCCCAAGGTACAACCTTTGCATGTGTCAACTTGCTCAAGTTTGCCTTTGGGAATTCCTGTAGATATCTGTTGCATTATCTTCAAAGCCCCATGATGAAAATGGCCCAACTGCCTATGCCACAACTCTCCAATGTCTTGGCTTTGCACCAATTTTGCTTTCATACTCAATGCTACACAATCATCTGCCTCTAGTTTATAGAGATTCTTCACCCAAATCCCTATCCTCTTGGTCTGAACCATGGCTATGTGTCTTAGGAACGCCTTTCCTTTAATGAAGACAACATCGTAGCCTTTGTCCTCCAACATTGCGACTGATACCAAGTTCTTCTTTAGTCCAGGCACATACATCACATCGTCAAGGTGAGAGGAGCTCCATGCTCCCTCTAAAAAGAAATCGTGCCCACTCCTGAAACACTATACCTTCCATCGTCACCCATCTCTATGCGCATCTTGAGGTCTTTCTCCTCCAAGGCACTAAATAAATTTTATCACCGATCATGTGGAATGAGGCTCCACTGTCAAGATACCAGACACAACCCATCATTGATGACACCATGCATGCGATGAGGGTAAAGTCCATTTCAAACTGAGAGGCTAATTCCTCACCTTCTGATCCTTTCGAGGATCCCTTCTTGGACTTCTTCGATGGGAAATTAGTCGCATAATGTCCCATCTCGTGACAATTAAAGCATCTCACTTTAGACTTGTCAACCTTCTTCCTTCCATGAGAAGAATTCGATTTGGAATGGGAAGCCTTCCCCTTCCCTTTCCTTGCCTTACTTGCTAAGGCCATATTTTCTTCATCATCATTCTTGGATGAAGAAGCATCTCGTGTGCTCCTCCTAATCTCCTCTTGCATGAGATCTGACCACAGTCGTTCCCAATATGGCAATTTCTCGTTTCCATTCACAAAGTCCTGGTAGCTATTCTAGCTCTTTGGAAGTCCAAGGAGAGCGAGGCTCACCATATCATCATCGGCGGTAGTTATTCCAACACTGCTAAGCTCATCTCTGCAAGTGGTGAGCTTGTTCAGATATGTGGAAATAGTATTGCTCTTCTCCATCTTGATTCTTCGAAACTTATCCTTGATCGCCAATTTCCTTGGGTCACTACTATTCTGGTAGAGGTCCTTCAATGTCTTCCACATTGAAAATTGACTATCCTTCCCATGGAGACTTGAGACAATTTGGTCTCAAACTCCCTCAAGGATGATCCGTCTTGCCTTTGCCACACACTTCTTCCACTCAGGCAACTCTTGTTCATTAGTTGAAGCTGGCTTTTGGATTTCTTGATCAATGAATTCCTTCAAGCCATTGTCTTCTAATACAGCCTCCATGCGATCTTTCCATGCTATGTAATTTGAGCTACCTTCCAAGGCATACTCGAGTCTCAAGCCATTGAACGCCATTGGCCAACCTTGAAGAATGATAAGAATTTGATTTTGCACCTGCAACCCCGAACTTCAAACTTCGAATTCTCTTCTCCGTATACTATTCACAGCTCTGATACCATGTGGAAAATTTGTATGTAGGTTAACCTGATAATGCAATAAATCAAAGCAGAATACTAGAACCTACTTCTACTATCAATTTGCAGAAGCTTAATGATCGAGCTGAATGATATAACCAGAAGAAGAAGAATCAATGCACAAGAAAATATTTTGGGGAAAGCCTCAGCTAAAAACCCCACTATTTGTATTATCATACAAAGTGAAAAACATAGGAATTATACAAAGCCTTAGCTCTCATAGCTGGCTAGATCTCAGTACAATCCTCACAGATGCTCACAGGCTATTTTGGCTTCTCACAAGACTTCATCTCTGCCCTCCAAGCCCATATTTCCTTGCGTAGTTTCTCCCAGGTGATCCTCTTGCTACCAAGTGGAACACTGATCTCAGACCCTGTCAGAACTGCGCAATCCTCAAGAAATATTTCCTTCTGCATGCATGAGTTTTCTTTACAAGAAAACACATGCAACTGATACTACACTATCCTTGACATTTAGTTCAACTGGGTCTTTCTCAGAATAGACATGCATGAGTTACTGATGAGGGAATCTTTAGTTATCTGGAGTACACTGGTTGAGTCATCAACTGACTGATAGCTCACAATTAGTTCCTCAAACAGTTTGGAACTAATTTAACTAGACTTAACTCAGTAAACTGAGTTAACTAATTACAACTCAAATATAACTCAATCTTATATCCTTAATTTAAGGGATAACTCTTGCATGACTTCAGAAAGACTTCTAACTTGAATTTCTCCAACTAATTAATCCATAATGAATTAATTAATTATTTCCAAGTAGCTGGTGAGACTAAATTTGATTTTAATTCACAATTTTAATTCAAGGACAAATTAAAATTGGAATATCCTTGTTGCCACATTTCAACATTCTAAACATGATCAAATCAAGGTTGCTTCACAAAATAATATTCCTAATCTAATTGTGTGGATTGAAAGTTTATCTTCTTCTCTCAAATTTCAATATTCTTAAATTAATTGTTTTCAATATCATGATCTAATTTCTGAATAGTTAAAAGAATCTTACTTGGAAAGCTCCATTTCTAATAACAAGTTTCGATCTTTCTTGATGTTTGCTAACATTGAAGATGTGAACAGATGTACTCTCACAAGAAGTTAGCAAGGTTTGTATGGCCATCATGGTAAAATGGTAGACGGGCTAATAGAAGCATTCTTGTCATATTTTTCTATCAATGTGTCAAGCCTCCAAGTTGATGTGCAAGTATTTCAGGTTAACTTTTTCATTTATGCACTTTTTTTCACCATGGTACATATTGTTCCTACCCTCATCCTTATAGTTCAGGAGATGCTTTTGTGGATACACTAGAAATTTGATTTTACGTAGTCCTGACTTTCCATCTGTTATTGTAGGTGTAGGTTTAGATTAGTTTTCTTTATTGCACTGTTTTAGTTTCACAATTTCTTTGATTTCGTTTTGAGTTTTGTCTTTCCCACATTCTTTCCAATTTGTGCATAAATAAGATTTTGTGTGAAAGTTTTCTCATTTAGCTCTAGAATAATGTGGAAACGTTCAAGAGGATGCTGTCACAACTGAAAACACTTAGTTAACTTTTGGTCCCCTTCTTTGTGTGGGCCTAATATTTTTAAGAGCCCATGATGCTTAGACAGAAAATACTCTAATGAAACACTGAGCACATGTACAAAGCTTATATCTATTATGGGATCTTCATTCCTTGAATCAACTTTTGTATTAATCGATTTAATGTGTAAACTTAGTTAAGTACAGAAGGGAAGGAAGGAAAATTAAGTATGTGAACTAATTTTGGAGGTATATAGAAAAGAGTCTTTACAAAACTAGGAACAACCTCTCTTACTCATGAAATAAGTCGAGACTCCTCTTCCGCCTCTGTCGATATAAACACCGATAAAATTCCAATGAGCATAATGTAAGAAAACAAATGACATGTGAAAGAATAGAAAGGCTTCTTGTGTAGAGAGGTGAATAAAATAACTTCGTTAGGGTATTGAATAGGCTTGCTGGCAACGAAGAAATGCTAGTGATTCCTTGAAGTGACTTAACTGGGGTACTAAACAGGCCTGCTGGAAACATAGAAATTCCATATGTGGCATTAAAAATGTGACATCTTGAACATGTGTAATTTACATACTCCTACTCCCTAATCGAAACAACTAAAGTTTGACTAGTTCTATGAATGTGTTAAGCTGGTAAGAGGAATATAAGAGACTAAATCCATAACCAAGCTAAGTAAGGAAGCTATGGTGATATAAAAAATGGGACAATACTTCCTGAAAGCTAAACCTTGAGCATAAATTTAGATCTAGACAAAGAATCTGGGTTTCTTCCCGTGAATCGCGAAGTGTTGTAGCTACTACAACCCCCTCAAATTTTTTTCCTATCTTCAAATTTTGGAGCTTCCTATTGCTCATGTAAATTATGATTTTCAGTTGTTAAATTCATCCTTGGGTTTACTTCTCTAAGTTTTTGAGTCTTATTCTAGGAATCTCGAGCATTGCAACTACTTACTCTCGCTTTAATAACTTGTGATGCCCTCAATTGTGCATTCCTTTCAAGCAGTTATTGCACACTTCCTAAGGATAGTCATTGCTTGTCACTAAAAACTATGCACTTCCCGATGAAAAACAATGCACACTTGGTTAATACAAGCTTGTGCATGACCTAATGGAAATTATTATGTAGTCCCTTATTAACAGTGAGTTGTGCAATTCCATATGATAGACAACTGCACAATCTCTTGTGACAATTAACTATGAAGTCCCTTGTGATAGTCAATTGTGTAGTTCCTGGAGGAAGTTAAATGCACACTTCTTGATGACAAATACTACAAACTGCCTATGTACAACCATTCCGCATCACCTAATGAGAAAGTGGGAACACTTTCCAAAGTTAGTGTTGTGACAAGTGATGGTTAACTAACCCTAGTTCCTATATTTCTGGCATGCATGCACAAACCCTAACCCTAATTCTATGAGTTCTCACTTATATAATAAGCTAGCTTGGAGCTCAATATCACACTCATCTTTGGATATCTATACATTTATTGAGCACAAGGATCTTTTGGTTGCAGGTGCACCATTATTTCAGGTAAGTTTTGAAACTATCACTTTTATTCACTTTTGCTTTCACTTTTGCCATTTTTTCTTTTGCAACTGTCTTTTTTCCTTACTTTTCCATTACAAGTGTCACTTTTTTATATTTTTAGCTTTTTCATGTGTCGTTTCTCTCTTGCATGCTATGTTTCTAGTGCCTCTTCATATTCCAAGTCCTTTCACATTCCAATAATCATTGTGGGTGATATATGAATGCATGTTAGTCTTCTGATTCTCATAGCTATCCTTGCTCATTGTTGTTCAATACTTAGTTGAATTTAATGTTGATTTTCATCCCCATATCTTCATCTATGCATTTAACTCTTCCAAGCAACAGATCTCTAGTATTTCTCACTACTGATGTGGCATGCATACCTCCTAATCCTTTCCTCTCTTTGACTGCGCATTGTGTACTTCTAGTTAGTAATAGTGCTTCCCTTGATCATTGTGATTACGAATTGCATAGATCATGTCCTCATTATGCACTATGCAGATGTAGCTAGCAACATGTAACTCCTTGTCCACTTCTAAAGTAAAATGCACAATTAGAAGTCCTTCTCTCTCAACAATTTCACATTGCGCAGTCCTAAGGCCTAGATCTCTAAACCTTGCCTGTTGTTGATCCATCATGCATAATCTCTCCTCCTTGTCATTTCAAAGTGCACACTTCTAGTGACCATTCAGTTCACCTTGCCTCAAGAATACCCTCTTCTACTTAGAGCTTGCATAATCTTCTCTTACAATGACTTCCCTTTGCATTTGATAGCTTGATATAATAGGTGATTTTTGTGGAACTGACTTTGTGTCACCATGAGTGCATGTCTACTTCTAGGTACTGTAGATCTAGAGCATATCATCCCCTCATATTCCACCAACATGATGCCTCTAGTCACACGAGAAGGACCATCCAAGGAAGCCACTAAAATAAATATCGAAGGCATTGTGGATAGTTCTATAACAAGAGTGGTCACCATGTTAGAAACCAAGTATTTCATTGACAAGTCCACTACTATAACATGGAAGATCATAAAAGAGGTTTTAAATAAGAAAGAGTTCCAAAAGGATTTAGAAGAAAAGGATATTTACATTAATATCAAGAGATCCAAATTCCAAAAGTTTTCTTATAGATATATGGTGCTACCATGTGCAGAATCAATTAGATGGAACTGTAGGGTCTAGACTCCAAGAACATGATTTTAAGTAGTGAAAGTGGAAAAGATATCACCACATATCAACCACATGATCTTCAATCATACTAAAAACTTCTAAATCCTAAAGAGTATTTGAGTTTAGAGTATTATGCAGTTTGGTCTCATTTGAATATAAAGGATGTGATCAAGTCATGGCGAAAGGAACCAACTAAATTTTGCCAGAATCTAGAGGGGATCTACAAGACAAATTCCATAAGGAAAGTTTACTAGTACCTCATGGCCATGTGTTGCATATTTTATGGGTGATAAAGCACTGAATTGTGTTTGGAAGGATGGATTTACATGCTTTACTCGGTTGTTATAGAGAGGAAGATCATTAACTGGTCAGAGATACTTATTCTACAACTACAAATTAATGTGTCAAAAGCAAAGAAGGCATCATAGGGAAAGAAACCTAAATTATATATGTATTCCTACTTGCTCAGTGGAATTTGTGCTTACAATGGGTTTTCAGATCTAGAGTGGAAATGAACCCTACAACATCTTTCTGTCAACATATATTGCAAGCTATTGTCAGAAGTCAGTTATAGAGGAGCATATGACAAAGTATCTATGCACTTTTTTTCCATGTAATATCAGATGATCTTTGAAGTTGAGGTGCCTTGCATGACTAATGAGGCTAAATAAGTAGTTGTTAAATTAGTAGATTGATTTTCTTCTCCTCAGGGCACATAGATCAGAGTTTTTCCTTCCCAAAGACCTCCACATCTCATGTCAAGCTAAATGAACGACCAGGTGGTCTTGCAATAGATTGGATATCAACTTTTCACAGGACTTTCCCATCTATTACAGAAGAAGAAGAAGGCATATTGGCCTCTCTTTCCCCTATAATTAGGGTCATACAAACTTGAGAATATGAAAGCAATGGAAGTAGAAGTTAAAGAAATTACCCACCTCAGGTTTGGTGAAATGATTTTTCATTGATATGAACCCAAAGGTGTGTGCAAACAACAATGTGCTAAGCTGTATTTTTCTTGGCCATATACTTCCGACTCTTGAGAGGATGAGGAAAAGATTAATAATTGGTACAATTCTTCTAGGGCACATGGACTAGGTGATGAGGTATGCCCTTCTAAGACAACTCATGTACTAGATATTGTTCAACAAGGGATCCAACAGAAAGTGTCTACTCAAGTTAGTGTTGTTAGGCCAAAGACAAGGATCATACATGATCTTGAAGCAGAGAGGAGCAAAAAATTCAAAGTAGATCCAAACACCAAAGGTGTAAATGAAGTGGAGAGGAAAATAAAGGAATTATATTAAGCATGGAAGAAGTAAGAAGAGGAGAAGAAACAATAATAAGAGAAAAAACAAGAAGAGGAACACAAGCAGAAGGAAGAAGAGGAAAGACACAAAAAATAAAGGAAGAGCTAAAAAGGAGAAAATAAGAGGAAGATAAGAATAAATAACAAGAAGAAGCATTGCAGAAGCAAATGGAAAAAGAAGAATGAAAAAAATTATTAGAAGAAGAGGAAAGAAAGAGGAAAGAAGAGGAATAATTTGCTAGAGATTTGGAGGGAGAGGGTTAGGCTTAGAACACACATGAGGAACAAGAGAAGGATGACCCAAAAGTGGATATTGTACCAATCGTGGAACAAATAATCTATCAAGCCCCAACACCTCTCACTGGTTGCCACATCCCATTCAATGAAATGGGAATATTTCCTCCGCTTGATGAGAAGGTCACGGATATTTCAAACTTCAATTTTTTTGACTTGAAGAGCTGAATAATACAAGAAAGATGAAGGTATTTCTTGAATGATCCTAATCACCTTGTTTCCATTCAAATAGAAAGGGTGATTGTGTCGAATAGTAAGAAGAATCCAAGAGTAGTCATTGTACTGAATGCAATCTTTGCAAAATCCACAAAGAATGTTATTGACTTCTTGATTCAAGAAAATGAATAGTTAGCAAAGGAATTTGATACTGCAAGGCAACAGATTGATCATCTCCTTGCTAAAAATCAAAGGATGTATTCTACTAATTCTAATAGAAGAGAGTTATAAGAACCTATATTTGAAGAGTTTCATTTTTTGGGAGACACAATGAAGTAGGTGTATGAGGAAATGATCACTCTACATAAGGCAGTGGTGCCCTTATATGCAGTATAGAAAGTATTGTAGGAGAAGGTGAAAGTTTTGAAGACAACTTACATAGCCATAGATGTGATACATGAATGGGAAACCAAATATGGGAAGGTCTATAAGCAGCTCAGTAGTTATGTAACCAACACCATATCAACATATTTGTGATTGTACTATGGATTGGATGCCTAGGTGAGAAGGCATAATATACCTTCTATTTGTGCATTTGCAAAAAAAAAGAGAAGGAATGATATCAGGAAAGAAATAGAATATTTTATCAGCAACATTAGACAAGTGTCCACTCAAGATGATTTATAAGTAAAAAAAGAATGTGTTCTACAATATGTAGCTGAGCTAGCTAAGTTGCATATGAAGTTATTATTGTTGTGGAATAGTATAAAAACATGATCCAAGACTATATACCTAGATGCATTGGAGAGAGATTAAATATAATCTAGATATTTCATTGAAGGTTAGAAATATACAAGTTGAATATAAATCTTAACACCAATATGTGACAACGGAGCTATAGGTTACAACCACCAAGTTGTAGTTTCCTCAAGTTTAAACAAGATTAATTTATTTTTTCTTATGGCTATAGCCACATTTTGTTCATCATAATTTTGTATTTGAGAATAATAATAAAATGTAAATTATGTGTGTGGAAGTCGAAAAGTCACATAGGGAATATGAAGAGTTATTGGGGAGCTCAAGAGTCACTTGGGAGCTCAAAATTTGTTTGGGATCCCAAGAGTCACTTGGTAGCTCAAGAGTCATGGGGAAGGTCAAGAGTCACATACGGATGTGAAAAGTCACCCCATTTGTTATAAATAGGCCCTCATGCCTAATGTAAGGGGTATTTTGGAGATTTAACCTTTACTTCTCTAGTTTAGCATAAGAGAGAATATTATTCTTTGGAGAAGCAAGTGGTAGATTTATATTCCACTATTGGGGCTAGTGTTACATCATTGTAATTGTGTTCTTTGAAATTTCATTTAATATTGAGAATCTCTTATAGCCAACACATTTTCATGCATGTATCATGAATGTTGTAAGATTATTCTTTTAATGTTTGTGGTATATGTTTGTGTTGATACATACTAAAGAAAATGAACTATTTCATTGGCTTTGGTATATATCTTGTTGAATGTGCATTGTTATTTTCTTTCATGATCGTTTTTATCTTGTGAAATATTTTGCAAGCCCATCCAATGATTATTTATTTTCTCATGTGTGTCTCTTTTAGGATAGTACTATCACTTTTCTTCTAGTAGCTCACGCTTTCTTCTCCCTTCCGTGGAAGTACCTCTTATACATTGCAATTGGTGTTTCACAAAGCTTACTCACTTGTTGACCTCAAAGCTATGTGTATGATCTATTATGGTGTTTATTGTAGCTAAGGTGGATTCTTAAGATCATTATAATGGCAGTCAAGCCCATATTCAAGATGGGCCTCCTATCCCAAACGGTGTGAGTTCTAATTGGGACTTCATATCGAGGGGACCCCCTACTGTCGGCAACATCCAACACCATCAACAATGCCTTTAGTAACCTACTATACTAATGATGGCTTACTTTCATTCTATTGAAAATGATTATCTTAATGTTTAGTAAATCATTCGCAAAGTTTAAATATTGATTATGATATCCTTCAAGGATAATTTAATTATGTTATCTCTCTTTCAAGTGTAATATTTGTTGTGAAAATTTTCAGAATTATTACTTGACTAAGTTTATTAGGTCACCCATTTTATATATCAAATAATGATTTTATTATATTTTAACACGACTACAAAAATTTTTTTGTTGAAGTGCTTAATTTATGCATGTATATATATATATTATATATATATATATAGATATATATAGTTGAAAGATGCTTCTAATAGCTTACTATGCTAATGACAATTGGCTTATAAGCTATTCAAATGATGATCTTAATGTTCAATAAAGGATTTTTAAAAGGTAATTGTTGATTATGAGCTATCCTACAAATGTTTGTTACGAAATTTCTTGGAATTAATTATGGAAAAGGGTTTGGATTGTACCTTAGTCAATTCCATGTACATTTTTTTTTTTTAAATAAAACAAATAGTTTGAATGCCTATTTTTCTTCAATATTAGGATAAGTGGAATATTATGTTCCTATATGCCATTCTTGAACTATTTAGACATTATTCCCTAGTTTTGTCTTAAATTGCTTTAGTTGATCATAAGCATGTATAAGTATTAAGATTAATTTATTGATATTAAGTAGTTTCCCTTGTATGCATTGAATTGCATAGAATTAATTTGACACACTCATAATTATGATTGTTTAAGTTACAAACAATGATGAGAAATTCATTAGGTTATTGTTCCAATAATGTTTTGCATTCTATCTTTCTTGCAAATTTAATCTTTGTCACATGCCATTTATTGGACCTAGTTTTGGAAAAGGGGTTGGGAGTATTCTCAACCAAATCTATGTATAATTATATGATTCATTACAAACCCAACAAATGGTTTGAATACTTATTTTGCTTAAAATTTGGTTTTGATGGAGGGTTTGTTTTGTTAGGAGATATATTGAACTAGTTAGATAGTGTAATCTAATTTTAGTTGATCACTAGCTATTTATTTCAATAGTTAATCCCAAGCTATTTATTTCAATACTTTTAAAAGTTAATTTTTCAATTTTAGAAAATTATGTTTACTATCTTTATTTATCTACCGAAAATGAAAACTCCGAACCTTTTCACATCCATTAAAACTTTTGGGAACTTGTTTCCACACAACACCTTTTGAACTAAAAGAGTTTTCTCTAGGGAACTCTATTTTCAATGCAGAAAACGATGGACTTGAAAGCATATAGCATGTAAAAATTCATATTTTTTCCACCTTTTTTCCTTTTGAATTATAATGTGAATTGAAGTGTATTCCTTCTTATCTCCGCTCTCAAACATAGAGGGTGGCATTTAGTTCTACATGTGGTTAAAAAAAAATTAGTTCTTCATTGAAAATTAAGCTAATGCGGTAAACCACTTTCTTTGAAGCTAAGGCCATTATATGATTAATTTTATATTAGGTTTGTTAGGGGAAAATATGAAAATGTCATTTTATGCCTTTATCACTTGTTAGATTCATTCTACATTTATATTCGTTTATAATTTATGTTCTATGTATAAGGTTTTTAGGTTTAAATTTCAAGGAAATATATTGCTTCTATTTCAAGTGCTCACATTTGTTTTTTTTAATATAAACTTTCTCGTAATCTTTCTTTTTAGAAAAGGGGTTTTATCAAAATGTGAGCAATTTAATATTCTAGTATACTTCCTTGATTTAACTTTAAATTTATTTGGCACATGTCTTTGCGTAATGTGCAAAAGGATTTTGACTATACGTGTAATAAGATCAATTTCAACATGTTATATTCTATTAGTTTTTGAATTTTACTATTTTCCATGGGATGTTCAAGATAGTTATCATTAAGTTTTTGCATTCAAAATATAAGATATTCACCTTTTGATAATTTGTAACAATAGGTTTTAATTTTTTTAATTTCCTTAAGTTGAAGTGTTTGGAAGAGGATAAAATACTTGTATAGTATATTTAGTAATTTTTTGAACTGATCCACTAGTTCTCTATTATGTCATTATCACATCTATGTTGAGGAGCTTATCTATTAAAAGGAAAGAAACTTTTATTTAATAAAAAAATATACAATGTATTTTTGGATTCATTCAAATGCTTATTTCATAATGAATGTTGTATATTAACTTAGATAAAATTTTGGTCTTGGTATTTGGTATTAAGATTGATTTATTAATCTAATCTTAGAGGGTGCTAATATGGTCATATGGAGATTAACATCTTTGGACCAATCAACATGGTAGCATTATTGGTTGTTTGATGCCTCTTTTCTCTCGTAGAAAATTCACATCTCTACCAACCTTCTCCCTAATTGAATTCTCTAGATAACCCCACTCATATTCCCATTTAAGAGGAAGTTTATTAACATTCCTAGGCATGATATCTATAAGATCCATTCAAACCTTATGGAATACATTACCTAAGCCTCTTATTTCTAAGTTGGTACTCTATTTTGAGTGTTTCCTTTAGATTATAGATGGTCTTATTATTTGACCTAATTACGTTAGATACCATGGGTCACATTAACTTAATTTCCTCTTGAACAATCTTGAGTATGCTCTCAAAAGTTAAATGTAGAGACTAACCCCACAACTCATGAGAAATGGATTTGCAATTTATTTACATGAGGTGCAAAGGAGAGAACTACATATATTCAAATACATAATTTATTATGAGTTTAATGACATGTTATTGCCCTCTTTGGGACTTTTGTTAATATTTATCTATCATTTTCAGTTTCTTGAATTAGAGATGTTTAGCATCACACTTAGTTAGGTGTTTATGTCAAGTTTCATTTTATGTTTAGCTCTCCTATAAAAACTACATAGGTTACCTCTTTCTTTCACCCTATCATGAGCACTAGTAGCGTGAAATAGCTTACAACCACTATTGATTTATAGCAAAAATCATAGACTCAACAAACACTATTTTTTTACTGACTTCAATTTGTGTTTTAAGATCCAAGATACAAATAATGGTTGAAAATGCTCAATAGTGGCACCATTCTAACGTATTAGTTCATAATTGTATCACTATTAGGGCTTCCTCATCATTGAATGTTAACAATATTTCCTTTTTGGTTCATGTTGGGAACAATTTGATGGCATCTTCGATTATTTCCCATCCCCCATTAGGTTGGGTGATTATTGAGCTTTTGATAAGAAATTGATGGTGATTTTACAATTCTTACCATTGAGGGTGAGTAGGATTGACTCCTTCCTTCTTGCATATTTGAATCTTCTTTCTTCCTCCCTTTCTTATTGGCCTAGGCATTATTTTCATAGATGGGACATCTTGATAACCACTTTGGCACTTTTTCTTATTTTTTTTGTTTGTAGAGGAGTTACCCCTTTTAGTGAAACATGTTGTTATTTCTTTCTAATGTATTTTTGTCTTATTGACCTATATTTATAATTTAGAGATATTAATATAACTTCAATATATCCATTTGATTCATTAATGTTAGTTGAGTACTTACATTTTCAAGTGTTTAACACTATGGAGACTTTATTAATTGATTGAGACCAAGATAATGTAACTTCACTCAGATTTTTCTTCAAATAGAAAAGGATTATTTAAAATGATTGTATTTTTGACATGTGATCCTTTTAGGCAATTTCAATATGGATTGCTTACTCATTCAAATTGTCTATAATCTTGTAATCTACTTTCTTCTATGGGTATCTAACTCGGTTAACCAAGAAAATCTAAATGTTGGAAGAGCCATTTGCGAATTTTGGATTCTTCATTGCATGTAATCATGTAGAAGTACCAAAGTAATATTCACTATTTAGGGAGTTATGATTTTGCTACATTTGTATAGGTCCATTAACAAATTATCTTACAATGTTTATAATTTCTCTTAAAAATAAAAATGAGTGATGCAAAGATAGGAATGACAACTAATATTTTTTTCTCTTAAAAATAAAAAAAGAGTGATGCAAAGATAGTAATGACAACTAATATTTTTTTGAGGTTGTTCTAACAATGCTTATATAATTTTATTAACTTTTTATTTCTAGCTTCACATTGGTGAGCTCTTAAAGTTCAACATAGGTCAATTATTCATAATTTAGATACTTATCTTGCAATATTTTACAAAATTGTAACAATATATCTATTTTCTGTTGTAAAGTCATTTCTTGCTTTTTTACATTATACACTCTAGGGAATATGGACATTGTCACTATAAGGCTTTTATTATGCATATGTGATTAACAACAACATATATCACATATATGCTTGTTAGTATATAAAAACATATATAATGTAGAAATTAGAGATTAATATACTATGAAATTTCAATTATAAGTATATGCTAGTGTAACAAGATATTATGTAATATTATGTAATAATTACAAGTTAAAATAATACATATGACATAAAACAAAAATCCAAATTTCTAAAGATGTAAGTATTAGAACAATTAGGATGTTATCATATCAAATTGAAGATTTCAACTTTTGAATTAAAAATCTTTTGGTGCATAGAATGCTTTATATTAAATCATCTTTGTCTTTTAATTGTTATACATATAGGATTATTGACAACTCCAAATTAGTTAATACACATACTATCCATTTAAAACAATAGTAGTCATATGAAATTCTAGCATGGGTTTATGCATGCCACTACATCAACATGGTGTGCAGGGACTTACAACCTAAAGTCAACATTCATTGGTAGGACTTTTGGTTTAGATATTAAACATTTAACATAATCGTTTACAAGTAATATTATTGCATAGGTGCTTTACAACCTAGTATGAGGGAGATGTTGGAGTGTCCGTGAAATGAAACATCAAATGAAAATAATAATAATAATAAATCAATTAAAAAGTAATAAAAATGTAAAATGTATTTAAAATAATAAACTCTTTCAATCCAATTTGTTATATTGTAAATTACCAACAATTTTTTTTGCATCATATTATACATTAAAATAAAATTTACATAATAATAATTCATATTTTTAATCTTGATATTTCATAATATATAAAATTAATAAACTTATACAAACTTAATAGATTAATTAATAAATATAGTTAAAAAAATAAAAATACTTTAAAAGTTATGGAAATGTAAATATATATATTATAAATAGTAGCTTATAAATTAAAAACCTATTTAGACATTAAAATTAAAAATATTATAAATTAAATAGTTACATCATAAGTCCAATTTATCATAAGTCCAATTTATTATAAAAAAAAAAAAAATTAAGAGATTTCATATTTGTTAACCATATATTTGTATTTATATTTAAAATTAATAAATAAGCATAATAAATAAAACATATAAATTTCAATATTTTACAATAACATTTTTAAAATAATTATATATATATATATATAATTATATATATAAATTGTGGATCTACCAAATTTTAAGAAATCAAAATCTCTAAAAAAGAGTTTTTCTCAAATTTTTAACTCAATAAAAAAATTTGCATTAAAAATCTAATATCTCTAAATATTATTCTAAAAATTAATATTAAATCTAACTATTTGATAAAACACATTACAATTAAATACCCATAAAACCACGGATTTCTATTATAAATAATACTTTATATCAGACCATTTTTACTCTTAACCAATAACATTATTTATATAACGCATTTACTATAAATCACTAAACATGCAATTTAAAAAAAATACATTAAGTTGTAACAAAATCTCAACATAAAAATTGATAAAAAAAACTTA
>APFE031490790.1:74098-96198 GCA_000404065.3 Pinus taeda | reverse complement strand
AAATATAAAACCTTTATATAGTTTGAATTTAAATATCACAACTCCGGAGTATATCCATTATATTTTATGACTAAAATATAAAAAGAAATTTTAAAATTACTTTTTAACCTGTAAAATATAAAAATCTTATCAATCTCAATTTTAGCAACTCAAAGTATAACAGATTCATTATTAAGTATAAATACAAACTTTCTACACGATAGTCAAAAATATATAATAATTTATAATAAAAAACTAACCATCATTATGTCAATTAAAACAAAATAAATTTAAAACTACGAATATGAAATATAAAAAATCCTACCGAATCTAAGTTTTAGATGCCAAAAACACAAGGGCATATCTATTACTTTTTGTCGATAGAGAGAGATTACAAATATATAATATAATATATAAAAAAATATTAAAAACTACACGTGAAGTATAAAAATCCTACCGAATCTAAAATTAGATGCCAAAACTCAAGGGTATATCCATTACTTTTCTCAATAGAAAGAAGTTACACGTTACATCGATGGCATGTCATGTCATGGAGTTTATTAGAGAGAGATGTGGGGATTGGTGTTATCACTTCAGGAAACTTTTATTTTCAATTTTATAGAAAAGTTAATGTGTTTTGACACGAGTTTTTGATAGCTCGATATAATACTTTTTTTTTTCTCTAATCATCATTGCGCGCGTGTTATCTCTGGCTATCGAGAGTGCATGTCAAAGCTCATTAACTTTTTTATAGAATTAGAAATAAGAGTTTCCAAATTGGAAATAAGAGTTTCCATCACTTTAATGTAAATGCTTTTATTTAAGAGTTTAACAACGAATTAGTTTACTTATATCTTAAATTTAAAGATACATATATTTAAAAAAGTTATTTAAGAAATTCTTTATAATAAAATATTATATTAAAATTGTGTTATTTTATGCATCCAAATATTGTATAAAAGAGAAAAATGATAACACCTCCTTTTATTTTATATTTATTAATTTTTTTTATATTTATGAATAATTTGAAGAATGAATACTTATTTTACAAGTGTTTGAAGGTTTTTGTGGTGAGAATTTTGAGGGTTTTGAAAATTTGATTCTTACAATTATGAATAATTTGAAGAATGAATATTTATTTTGTAAGTGTTTGAAAGTTTTTGTGGTGAGAATTTTGAGAGTTTTGAAAATTCAGAATCTTAGCTATTTTGTGCACGTCTTCAAAATTATTGAGTTGTTATAGAATAGAAACATTGATAAAAAATGAACTATTGTGTTTATTTCTTAATTTCTCAATTTTTATTTTATTTTTATAATTATTTTACAAATTTTTAGTTTTTACAAAATTTATAATTTTATAAAATATTAAAAAATTTGAACTTAAATTTATTTTATATTTTAAATAAATTATTTTTTTAAAACTGAAAATTTATAATTTTATAAAAAATATTTAAAAAAATGACTTAAATTATTTTTTATTTTAAATAAATTTAATTTTTTTAAAATAATAAAAAGCAACTGATGTTTTAGATTATTGACAAAATTTGATTCTTATTTACCAGGATCCAATCAAGAAATAAATACCACATGAAACAGAGTTACCAAATATACGGACACTTTATTTCTGCCTCAATAACCATGGCATATACAGTAAAGTAAAGCAAAGACACACACCCAAACTCTCCCATACACACTCTACAATTCCACTGGAAACAACTACATACAAACTTACTCTACTGGAAACAATTACATACACCAATTTATTTGCCCTCTCCATTCTCTTCTGATTTATTTGACACCCACATAACAACCACCCTCGGCTTTAATTGGCTAAAATCCGCCATTGGAGAGTCACGGCCAAGCTTAAAAGAGATGGTGGCGTTGCTTGCGGCCACCCTCGGCTTCCTCAGCCTCCTCCTCGTCTTGTTTCTTATTGTGGTGCTCGTGGAACGCATACCCACCGCCGCCCACAGCGGCGGCGGCAGCGACCTCCTCCTCTATCTTGTGCCTTCGAGCATTCTCAGGATCCTTTTTAACCTCATGCTTCTCATACTAAATATATCACAACAACCAATTCAATCCAAACACATCAATTAGATCCAATATCACAAAAAAAAAAAGAGAAAAACATACTCACTATGTAGATAGCAGAACATGATTAACACATACTCATTGTGTATATAGCACAACATGATAACACATACTCATTGTGTATACATCAGAACATGACAAATATATATTCATTGTGTATATAGCACAACATGACATAGCATAGTACATACCAGTCCATAGCCCCCGGCAGCCAGGGCTCCGAACTCCCCAAGGTGCTCCTTACGCTTGTCGCTTTTCAGCTCCTGTTGGGCTCTGTCATAATCACCTGACTGGTCTTGCTGATAACCAGTGTCGGCGCCATATCCCGAATCGACATTAGCACGAGGGCCGCTCTGATAATTAGAGTCGGCGTTATAACCAGAGCCAGTCTGGTAGTCATTCCCAGCGTTATAACCAGAACCAGTCTGGTAATCAGAGCCGGCGTTATAGCCAGAGCCAGCCTGGTTGTCAGAGCCGGCGTTATAACCAGAACCAGTCTGGTAATCAGAGGATCCATAGGCACCCTGATCACCATAACCCGAGTTAACATTAACGTTATCCTCGTCCTCCTTTCGGTGGTGGAAGAGGTGGTGACGACGCTCTTCAGACATCGTTGGACACTGAGAAAGACACAGATTATACGCGGCGACTGGATTCGAAACCCTAACACACAGATTATACGCGGCGACTGGATTCGAAACCCTAACACAGAGAGAAACCTAAATGAAAAAAGAAATGCTAGACACGCAGAGCAATGTTGGGTAGAGGAAGATTAGAAGCGTATATATAGCTGGTGGGGTGGGGGCACTGATAGCAGAGAGCCTACCAGGTGGATCAGTTGTAAATGTTAAAAGTTGGCAATTAATATAAATTTAATTTAGCCCAAGACTTTTACTATGTCTAGTTTACATCTTAGATTTGAATTTTATAATTCTGGGGTTTAGATCAATTGTGACGAAATTCACAGGCGTTAACAGATAAGAATGCAAACAATTTCCACGGCTGCTGTGTTAGATTCTTAGAAAAAGTTGACATTTATTAAAGGATAATTTGACACGGGGTCCAATGAGAAGTGCCCATTGATGGATGGATGGATAAGTTAGTGGGCTAGAAGTAATTGGAAATTCATTTGGTGGGGTTCTCTGTCATGAATTATTGCACAAACTGTGACATGTTTGTCGGTAGGATTTTTTGTGTGGGGTTGGACTTAGCGTCCATGGAGATGAAGTCGGTTGGAAGAGCAGTTGTCATGGCATGCGATAAATGCTTAGATATAATTATTGTTACTGTTAGGTGGTAATTCGGATAATGCTTTATGCTATTTGTGTAACATCTTATTTATCTAACATGGTAGTGAATATTATAATAAATATTATTATTTGAAGTAATAAAAAATGTAGAGTAGAATAGTCATGTGGAAATTCAAAATAATATCCAAGTGGATATTGTTTTATGCTATTTGTGTAATATTTTTATTTTACATGTGATATATTATTTAAATTAATAATTATCATTTAAAGTAATAAAAAATAAATTAATACTTAATCATTAAGCCAATAAAAATATGTAGAAGTAGAATAAGATTAATACTTATTTATTTAAAGTATAAAATATGTAGAGTAAAATAAAATAATATTTATTATTAAAGTATAAAAATATGTAAGTAGAGTAGTTAATGTGAAATTTAAAATAAGATTTTATGGAAAAAAAATATTTAATTAGATGATATGTTTTTATATTAATGATGTTGTTTAATATAGATTATGGACCACAAATTAAAATGAATAATTTAATATAGATTTTGGATAGAATATATAAAATAAATAATTGTTTTAATTATATAGAGGAATTTGTTATGACAATGATTTATCGAGTTATGAATTAATTTAGTTGTATCATAAGTATTATAGATATGTAAATACCTTATTCAATTACATGTGTTTAACAACAATTATAAAGAAAAGTTTTGTGCTCTTTTTTTTATGATTATCTTCGGGTTCATCATTGTAAATGGACTTGTTGATCTATAACATAATTAAGGTATAAGGTATAAGGTCATTCATTCATCTTAAGGTCATTAATCTTTTTTCCTAGGCTACCAAGGCCCATTTTGTCCTAAATTCCCCCTTTCCCCAAAGAAAGTCTCTTTGTATGTTTCTGATAATTTGTAAAACTCCTTCAGGAGCTGGGAGAGCAGAAAGCATAACAACTAGGATTGATTGTAGAACAACCTTTGTGAGCACTAGTCTTCCTGCCAGGCTTAAGGACCTTATCATCCATTTTCTAATTTTGTCTTGCAGTTTATTGATAACCAGCTCCCATATACTTTTGTGAAGAGGCTTAGCAGTTAGAGGAATCCCCAAATATTTTGAGGGAAGAGAATCTCTTTGAAAGCCCAGAATTTTAGCAATGTTCTTTTTAATAGCAATATTCGTATTGAAGAAAAAGATCTTGGATTTGGTGAGATTAACTTCCATACCTGAAGCCTTCGCAAATTCATTTAGAATCTATTTGAAAGCATGAGCTTCTTTGACTGTGGGGATTCCTTGCAGCATGGTGTCATCCACAAAATGTTGATGTGTCCAAGCTTGACCCCCATCGGAGAGTGGAGAACTTTGATCTTACCGACTTCTTTGGAATGATTGTTAGACCTACCCAGTCCTTCCATCATAAGGATGAAGAGAAAGGGAGAGAGTGGGTCCCCCTGTCTGAGGCCTCTAGAGAGAAGAAAAGTTTCAGAGGGAGAGCCATTGACCAAAATAGAGAAACTTGAGGAGGTGACCAGGGCCAAGATCCATCTTACCCAGTTGTGATCAAACCCAAAAGCAATAAGAATTTTTCTGATATAGTTCCAGCTTAGTTTATCATAAGATTTAGCAATGTCCAATTGCATGATCATACCAGCCTTTCGGTTGCTAGTCAGAGAATGAACCACCTCGTGAGCTTGAATGATATTGTTGAGAATTTGCCTTCCTTCCACGTAACCTGCTTGTTCCACAGAAACTAGGGAAGGGAGGAGAGATTTAAGTCTATTGGCCACCACTTTTGAAATAATCTTGTAGACCACATTACATAAAGCTATTGTTCTAAACTTGTCAGGAGTCTGAGCAGCCTCCTTCTTGGGGATAAGTGTAATGAAGGAAGTGTTCAGAGCTTTCAGAACAGTTTTATTCATCCTAGAATCTTCTCCCACATTTAGAATGTCCTATTTAACAATGCTCTAGTAGGCCTTGAAGAAATCAATGTTAAAATCGTCTGGGCCCGGTGCTTTACCATTTTGCATTTCTTTGAGCACTTCGCTGACTTCTTCCTTGGTTATTGGCTTGTTGAGGTTGAAATTGTCCTCACTGGACACCAATCTAGGAATGTGTCTTGTGAAGTTTCTAATGGAATTCTCTCTGTCATAACAAGTTTCTTTGGCAATGCCTTGAAAGTGCTTGACCAAAGCTCTTTCTATTTCAGCATGAGAGTTGTGAAGAATGCCTCTCTCATCCTTGAACACTAAGATTTTGTTGTGAATTATGTTCGCCATTGTGGATCTATGGAAGAAGCTAGTATTTCTTTCTCCCTCTTTGAGCCATTGCACCCTCAATTTTTGCCTCCAAAATATTTCCTCTTGTTTGCATAATTCATCCCATTCTTGATGGTATTTGGTGACCTAAACGTTCCTGGTTTTATCAAAGCCGTCTGTGATAAGAGTTCCTGCATTTTACCCTCTACTACTTTTTTAACTACGAAAATATTGCCATGTACATTCTTGTTCCATTCCTTAAGCCTAAGCTTGATGTGTTTTAGTCTTTTTTGGAGAAGGAACATTCTGGTGCCCTGAATGTTCAGATCCTCTGACCACCATTTTGCAATATTATTGTTGAAGTCTGGATGTGAAAGCCAGATGTTTTCAAAGCGAAAAGGTCTATTCCTTGGAGTACCAATACTCTGCACCTCCAGATGAATCGGCCAGTGGTCGGATCCTCCAAAGGGTAGGATTCTAGCTGATATTTCCTTATTGTTGAGCATAAGGTCTTCCGATATCATGAATTTGTCTAATTTTGAATCCACCTGAGATTCTCCTCCTCTTTTGTTGTTCCAGGTAAAAATACCATTACTAGTTACAATGTCCACTAACTTCATTGTGTCTGTAAAAGACTGAAACTTCAGAGAGTCTTTACTTTGAACTCTAGTTCCACCTTTTTCTCTGAAAGTGATTTAATCATGTTAAAATCCCCTCCCAGTATCCATGGCATGCCTACATGTCTGTCCCTAAGTTTCTCCAGAGAATCAAGAAATTTTAGTTTACCTTCCAGTCTTTGGGGTCCATACACATTAGTGATTAGGTAGGTTCCCTTATCTCCGACAGGCTGGATGACCACATAAAGATAATCTCGAGATGCCTCGGCATCTAAAATTTCTATTTTCTTAGGATTCCAAAGGGTGAGTATACCTCCTGCTGTATTCTCCGCTTTGACTTCCAGAAACTCATAACTATTGAGCCACCTGCTATGAATCTCTTTTAATTTATGAATGGAACATTTGGTTTCCTAGATGAAGATCACATCCGAAGCTATTTGTTTCATTATGTTACTAATCAGTCTCTGTTTTCTTTTACTACCAAGTCCTCTAATATTCCAAGAAGTAAACTTCATTATTAAAGATTGGTAAAGGAGTAGTTGGTTAGGTATTTTATCTTACTTGAGTCTATCATACATTCCATTAATAACTCGTTCTGCTTTTTCCTGCCTCTTTTTTTTTCCTAGGTTTCTGGGTGCTAATCCAGGTATGGGTTTTACCATTTTTACCCCTTCATTGCTCTGCTTTTCCTTGCTCCTTTGCCTCTCTGGTCCTTTGTTTTGGGTTTTCCACATATATAGTTGCTAGACTTTATGGAACTCCTCTAGAGGTAAAGAGTCTATCCCTTCGTTAGTTCCTTAAAACAAGAAATCTTCCAGGTCAGGATTCTCTTTCTCCAGAATCGACTGCAGTTCTTGGTCCTCCGTTTCCATCTCACTTTGGGTCATCTCATGATCCATTTCTATTTCTGCATCACTCACCATCGTGTCTATCTGCAGAATCTTATCTAGTGTTTGTTCCTTGTCCTCTTCTTTCCCTTCTTCCATTAATTCTTCTCCCCTCGACTGGTCTACTGTGTTAACTTCTTCTTCCACTTCTAAGACTTGGAACCTGTTTTGGCTGGTTTGTTGTTGTTCATATTTCTATACCTTTGATCCCTTCTTGTTTCATTTTCCTTTGTTTACCATTTTGTGAAATCTTTCGGAGTCCTTCATAGTGTTAGCTTTACTCTTATTCTCTATTTTAGTGAGAGGGGAAATCTTTGAATAGATGCCCATGCTCATGACATTTGTGACATCTGAACGGAATATGTTCATAGTCTATGGTTTGGACCCATTCTTCATCATAAACTTCTAAGATTATCTCATCTGGAAGAGCTCTAGAGAGATCCATTTCCACACATATCCAAGCAAAGGAAGTATACTTTCTCCTCCTAGTGGCTTCAGAAGCTTTAACAAACCGTCCTAGCTTATTCCCTATGGTTGTTAAGGACTCTGTTTGCCAATAATCAAGCGGAAGAGAATAGAGCCTTACCCAAACCAGGACTGAAGTAAAGGTCTCATGTTCGGGGACAAAACTCATGACCCAAGGTCTCATATAGAGACCTGCCGCAACAAAGAAGTAAGGCCCACCTTCAAAAACTCTATCCTTATCTTTGATGTTCGTAAAAACCACGGTAAAGAAACCCTTTGAACCTAGGTGTAGGTCAATGCTTCCTTTTGGTTTCCAGTGGTATCTTATCCACATTTGTAAGGCTTTTTCAGTGGGCCATAAACCCATGAATTTGCAAATGATTGCACATGTTTGCATATGGTCCCCGTGCTCCTATAGAGCAAGCTCATTTAATGTGACTCTGGGAGTTACAATAGCTTTGGGCTTACATGGGCCCATGTGTGCTTTGTTTTTTGTTTTTTGTTCCTTGTCCTCTTCCTCATTTTCTTTAATGATAATTTTCTCCTTGGATTCCTGTCCATCTTTTTCCTCTTCATTGTTCCTAATCCTTCCCTTTGAAGGTTCTCTATCATATTCCATAGGTTTTTTTCCCTTGCTAGTAATGGCTTGCTTAAAGGAGGGAGTGGAGTTCCCTCCTTTGTGCCCCTCCATGGATCGCTGCCTCTGTAGCAGCTCTGTAACCCTAGTTTTTTTAGTTTTTTCCTTCCGCCCCTCGCGTCCTCATTCAGGCTTAGTGGAAATATCAACAACAATTTCACAAGTATTAAATATTCAAGAAAAAATTATTTGGATTGTATCTTCTCTCTAACAAAAATAAACTAACAATCAACATGTTGTGTTCTTCCATGATAAATTAGACTATATGCCAACTTGATCAAGCTCTATTTGTCACATTTGATCGTTCTAGTCTTCTTTTGTTCTTCTCCAACATCTTTAAGAACTCTTCTCAACCAAAAAACTTCATAAGTTTTTGAACACAAAATTTTATACTCTGCCTTAGTGGATGACAAAGATATAGTAGGTTGCTTCTTGCTACTCCATGAAACAATCCCAGATCCAATGTTAAAATCATAACCTGTAGTAGATCTCCTATCATCCAAATTACCAGCCTAATCTGAATTTGAGTAACCTGCCAGCTCAACATCAAATGAATCAGTATACTTAAGACCAAAATCAATTGTTCCTTTAAGGTATTTGAGTAAATATTTCGTTGCTATCTAATGAATTTCTAGAGGTTTTTCCAAAAACTTACTTAACACACTAACACCGTATGTTAAGTCAGGTTTGGTTGTAGTAAGATAATTAAAACTTCCCACCGGTTGTCTACACATTGTAGCATCTACCTCCTTTGAGCCATCATCAATATGAAGTTTCACATTATGTTGAATTGGAACAAAAACAACTTTTCATTAATCCATTTTAAATTTATAAAGAAATTCTCTCACATACTTACCTCGAGAAACAAAATTTTAATCAACATCTCTCCAAACGTCAAGACCTAGACAATAATGTAACTTACCAAGATCTTTCATCTCAAATATGTGTGACATCTGCACCTTAATTCCATTAATTAGTTTAATAGAATTCCCTGTAATAATTAAATCATTAAAATACAAGGAAATCATTAAAACATGCCCTTTTGCATCAAATTTGGCATACAGATTTGGATCACTTTGGTTCCTCGTAAAATCGCATTGAAGAAAGAAGGAATCTATCTTCTCATACCACAACTTGGGTGCCTACTTCAACCCATACAAAACTTTAGTTAATCTGCAAACTAAATGTTGCTGCATCTCTTTCACAAACCCTTCAGGTTGTGTCAAATACACCTCCTCCTTTAGATCACCATTTAGAAAAATATATTTTACATCTAGTTGGTGCAAGTTCCAATGGTACTTTGTATCTATGAAAATTAACAATCTAATAGTATTTAATTTAGCTACAAGTGCAAATGTTTCTACATAGTCAATACCTTCTTTTTGTGAGTGCCCTTTTGCCACCAATCTAAATTTATATTTATATAACCATTTACATCCTATGGAATCTTTATCTTTATAAAATTCATTCAATTCCTGGGTTTTGTTTTAATTATAGATTTAGTTTCTTCCTTCACTGTTTTTCTCCACTCTTCATGTTCATTATCTCAATTAAAACTCATGGGTTCTATGACATTCAAAACACTAATCATCAGGGCATAGTCCTTATACCTTTCTAGGTAGGCGAATTTGTCGAGTATAACTCCTTGACACTTCACTGTCTTCACCTCTGTTCTTTGAAGGTACTTCTCCACCTCTAGGTGAACTTTGAGTGCTGGTGGTATCCATATCAATAAATTCTTCCTCAAGTTTTTGTTGCTCATTGTCTTCTGCTTCTTCTTTATTGTTTTCAACTTTAGGAAGTATGTGCCACCTTTTAGAGTTGTTTTCCTTGTTGTCGTCATCTGCCTGTTCATGGAAAATTACATCTCTACTCACAAATACTTTGTGAGTAGATGGATCAAACATTTTATATGATTTAGGTTCTGAACAGTATCCTACAAAATACACTTGATGGCTTTAGCATCAATCTTCATTCTATACTCCTTTGGAATATGTGTAAATACCTTACACCCAAATACCCTTAAATGATGAACTATTAGTTTAAAACCATACAAGGCTTCGAATGGGGTCTTGAGATCAATATACCTTTTAGAGATTATGTTCTTTAAATAAACTACAATGCTAATGGCCTCATCCCAAAAGGAATTTGAGATGTTCTTACCTTTAACATACTCCGAGCACACTCCACCAATGTTTTGCTTTTCCTTTATACAACATCATTCTACTGTGGTGTGCAGGGTACTAAAAATTGTTGCACTATTCCATGATTCTTGCAGAGTTTATTAAGTTCCCCAACCCGTACTCTCCCCTTTATCTGAACAGAGGATCTTTACGAACTTCCTTGTTTGCTTCTCCACTGTGTTTTTGAATTCTTTGAAATACTAAAAAACATCACTCTTTCTCCTAAGGAAATACACCCGAGTGTACCTTGTGCATTCATCAATAAAAAAAAAAAAAGGATAAGCACCTCCTAGAGACACATCTACATTGGTCCAAAAACATCAAAATGCACAAGTTATAATACATATCTTCTTCTCTTTTCAGAATTAGTGGGGAATTGTAATGCCCTATGTAATCTTATCATGCAAATTTTACTAGTGTTTAAATTACCTTAAAATATTGACTTATAATTATCAAGAAATATTGGTACATACCTACATTGGTGAAACTATAAATTTATTACTGATATAAAAATTTTTATTATTCAATTCCCAACTTACCTCCTCAAATTTGAATTTGATAGGATATGGTCTCCTTTCATTTATTCCAATTTAAATCTATATCCCAAAAATATCCTCTCAAATTTACTTGGAAGAAGACATGGTCCTCTCCAATTAATTACCAAATTATATATTCATATCTCATCCCCAAAATTTCCTTTCATATTTACTTGGAAGAAAGGTCCTCTCCAATTAATTACCAAATTATATATTCATATCTCATCTCCAAAATGTCCTCTCAAATTTACTTGGGGGAAGACATGGTCCTCTCCAATTAATTACCAAATTATATATTCATTTCTCATCCCCAAAATGTCCTCTCAAATTTACTTGGGAGAAGACATGGTCCTCTCCAATTAATTACCAAATTATATATTCATATCTCATCCCAAAAATTTCCTCTATAATTTATTTGGAAGAAGATAAGTCAAATGTAAGGATGAGGGGGTAGTTATGACATTAATGATAGGTGGTTGAGCTGAAGAAGAGAAGGGGGCATAAAAGGGGAAGGATGATGGAAGGAGAGGGGGATCCTCGGTCTTGGTTTTGGTTTTTGTTGTGGTTTTGGAGGATTTTGTTTTGAGAGGAAGGTGGAGAAAAGAGAAGGGAGAGAAGGAGAGTATTTGTTTAACTTGGACACACTACATTTGGTTGGACTTGGGCTCGAAGGGCTAAGGAACATGTGGAGGTTTCTTGGGCTAGGAAGTACTTCCTAGTTGGCTGGGAGGTAAATTGAGTCAGTAGTTAAGAGGAGCATCCCAGTAGGATCAGGAGCTTAGGGGAATCTCAACTAGGCTATTAGAACAGGTATTCCTCTGTTTATAGATTACTTAAGTAAGTGATTGAAATGAAATGATTACTTATTTAATTGTGGAAAATAAATTTTAATGGTAAATTATCATCGATTAAATGTTTAGTTAGAAATAAGTTATTTCCTGTTTTATTGTATTTAAATTAGAGAAATTTAGTTTTGTTAGAGGATCCTTGGATGGAGTCTCAGACATGGTATCGGAGCTAGGTTTCAACTCTTCGGGGCTTTATAGGCCCTATGCACTTACTTTAGCATACTAAAATTCATGGCCAACCTCAGCCCCATTGCTGTAGTCTACCGATCCATGTATCACTAGTTCCTGAGATGAGGACACCAAATTGGGCGGAGGCTTCTTATTCCTTGGTGCTGGCAAAGGATTAAGCGCTGCAAATGAAGCTACAAACGTCTCAATTTTCCATGGTGAAACCCTCTATGGTTGAGGGACCACTGATGTTTCATTCCATTAGACCTTAAGTGATCTCCACTTTGAATCTAGCCATCTTACATTATCAACCTCACCCATGCCAATAATTGTACTAGTAAACCTCTGCTCAAGAGACTCTTCTCCTTCAAAACACATCTTGAACCTCATGCCAATAGAGAGACTGCTATTCACTTCCTCCATGTATTTATCATAAGGAATGATAAAATTTGACAGACTTGACCTGCAAAAGAGAGGCATTACTATCTTGCAGAGAAGCCAACTAAAAAAAATATGGCAACAAAATATAGTCATAAACAATATCTTCTCATTAAGTCTGCAAGATGCTCATATTAAGCACATCAAATTCGACAAAATCAAGGACTATAACCATATATTATTTCTGATAAGAGAAAATACCCATCATGTTCAGTATTTGGTAATATGAACTCATAAGCTCTTAAAAGCATGGCACATCTATCCTCTTATTATCTCATGATAGCATCAAACATTTTCCAGATCAATTTTCACCGAATTGTTTAAAAAATCTCAAGAATAATTATACCTCTAAACTATGAATGGCATTTAAATAGATTAATACTCCACACACCCTTGTTAGCAAGTGCCCAAGGATGACAACTACGGTAATAAAATAGAATCACATCTAATTTTCAGACAACATACCTAGGTTTGTAATAAACGGTAAAAATAGTCCGAGTTGAAACAGCATGTGATGCAGTCGCAATGACACCAAGATGCATGTTGTTACTAGATAAAAATAATGACGGCATGTTAGTCTGCTGACGCATAGCACGCCCAACTCCAACACACAATTCTCCATGTTCACCCCTCAATAATATGAAAGCATCTCTTGCTACCAGCCTCTTTGAGTTGACAAAAACACTCCACCTAGTGGTTAACAAATTCCTCTGTGGTTGGCCTCTAAATATTAGTGGAATTTCCATTCCATTCCATGCAAATCCCCGGCTACCAACTCTTGCGAAGGAGGTTGTTGACTCATGTCGAGGCTGAGGAGGGGCCGCCCCTGAGTCATGAGACGAATCATTTTTTTGCAATATCGAACCAAATGTTAGAACATCTACACTTCTCATCAGTAAATCCTGTACATTAGTAGGATAACATTCCAGAAATTGAAATAAGGACTTACATCTCCCTCTGCAAATTAAGTGATCTGCGCAAATACTTCATCTATCTTAGGTTCTGCCCGAAATTGCACATTGAGCACGTGACAAAGAATCTTATAAGTATATTATACAGTGGCATATGTTGATCAACCCCTTGGTTTGTTGATGCTTCAACCTGCTCTATATGGCCTTGAGGAAAGTAAAAAGCTCTCTCTTCTACATGAGGCTTAGTAACAAGTGGACCAACACATGCATGCCATAGCTCTTCATACATAAGAGATTCACTAGAATCAGTCCCAATCCATCTAGAGAAAGAATTTTGCTTTGAATTTGTACTTTGGGAAGGCATAAGAGACTAAGGAGCTCTGGGAACCTCACTAGCTAATGTTGAATAGTTACCTAAAGAACTATTATGAGGCATCCTACTAGAGAAATTCTTGAATTTGTCTGCATAAGCCATGATATCGTGATATTATGCTAAAGCTCAAACACAATGTTGGAATACCCGGTTTCCACCAAACCCATGTTAAAAAAAATATAAAAAAAAAATGTTGCTTTTGCTATCAAGCCAGCTTTCCCAAGAAAATCAATCAAAATCGTAAATGTCACTGCATCTAAATGACACCCTGATTCCTTCACTTCCTTGTGCAACAAGAATTCCTCCTCATTCATTCCTTGCTTTCCATACATGTGAATCATAGTATTGTAGGTGATTTCATCTATTCTAAATGCAGCAGAGGTCATTTTTCTATGAACTTTATCAATTTTTTCCACCTTCCCATTCTTTGCAAATGAGTACAGTAGAGCATTGTAGGTAACAACAACTGATAAAATAATCTGTCGTGCAATGTAAAAAATAGCTTTTCCACCTCTTCATCCATTCCAGATCACCCATAAACTGGAATCATGACATTATAAGTCCAGAGATCTGGGTCACAACCAAATCGCTCCATATCCCGAAAAACATTTGTTGTCTCAACCGAATTTCTACTCGCCACATAGGCAGTGATCAATGTATTGTAAGTAATAGCATGAGGCCTCAATCCAGCCTTACACACTTCACCATGTAGTCTAATCCCAGAGCCATTCTCCATATGATTGGCCTTGGTGCAAGATTTAATCAAAATATTGAAAGTCACAAGGTCTAGTTTGCAACCCTTGGACTGCACCAACTGAAGCAATTCCTTCACTTTTTCTCTACCACCATGTCTAGCATAGACTCCCATCATTGCATTGTACACACGAACACAATTTCCTATCATAGACTCAAGTCTCTGAAATATTCCTTCAACAAGGGTAGTTTGATTAACCCTCCCCAACACAGGCAACATGGTAGTGAGCATCCTTGCATTTGGTGTATACCAATGCTGAAGCTTAGGTGTTATATATCTAAACCATAAATATATGATAATAGAAATAACCCAATAAATAACAAGATCTGAATATAGAATAGAAATTCTTATTTATCAATCAAACCCTTAAGGTAGGGCAACGCCATACATTCACTCCTTAAGGAAGGAGAACACTCCACAAGCCATATGCCTGTTCATACAATAATCCTTGACACCTCTCAATATTGCTCAGAATCCTTACTATGACCTGTTTTCGGAAATAGAACAACCATTCTACATCTTCTCGTGTGGTAGAAATCCCGATCTAGGCACTGGAATTTCCTATTCGCACTGCAACTGTCCCATCGTAACAAAAAATTGCTGAAAAAAATAGATGATTTTAAATCAGCGATATCTCCCTCATTCGGACTCCGATTCGACTGATTTTTTTTGAAATTGGGTATTTTTTCACAAATAATCTAGATCTGCAATTATATTCTGCATATTTTGCACCAAAATGTACAGATCTGTGCCACAAACTCGCTGCCCCAAAAAATGTCTACAACAACACTGATTTTTAAATCAGTCAGATCTCCTTCATCTAGACTCCGATTCAACCGATTTTTTTTTTTGTTAACTTGGGTATTTTTTCATCAACAACCTAGATCTTCAATTAGATTTTGCATATTTTTCGCCAAATCATAGATATGATCTATTATGAAACCAGCTCAAGAAAAGATAGAAAAGATATATCAATGCCTTAGAATTCAGCCTCTTCGAGGGGGCAACCTCCTTTACATAACATAAATGAACAATTCTTGGATGATACAAATGAAAAGACCTCCTTTCTATATATAGGAGTCTAAGGGGTCATAATATAATCAGAGTTGACATAACAATAATAATGTAAGGGCACAATAATAACAATAGTGGGCTTCTATGGGGCACAATAGTAACAATATGGGCACTACATGGGTACATCAATAGAATAAGGGGTTGTACTAATAAAATAAGGGGTTACACTAGTAGTATAAGGGCCTAACATGCCCCTCTCCTTCAAAAAGTGTTGTCCTCAACGCTTGAGTAGTTCTTGATGCTTCTATATAAAATTCTTGTCCTCCCATGTGAATCTTCAGTGATTAAGTTCTTCCACTTGATTAGATACTTTGAAATTGATCGATTTCATAGTTGTCAAGTTCTTGTTTCTATGACTGCTCCAGGTTCCAATATGATTTTTCCTTCCTCTTCAAATTCTGGAAATATTGTTTGAATTGGGATCTTTTGCAACTTTTGAATAAGTGGCCATACTTCTTTGTCCTTCTTCCGTTCATCCCTTGCTTTGTTTATCCAATCTGGTTGGATAATAGAAATAGCACAAAACAATGCTTCCACATCCTCATCCTTTCTTGAGAGTGCATCTGCAAAAAAATTTTGCTTCCATTTTCTATAGATGATGTCAGAGTTATAACCCAAGATATTTGTGACACACTGTTTCTGTTCTTCTAAAGATAATTGTTGTTCTAAAAAGTATTTAAGACTATCATGATCCATTTTTACCTTGAAGTGTCTTCCCATACAGTAGGGTCGACATTTCTTAAGTGCATGTAGTATTGCCAACATTTCCTTCTCATAAATAGCTTGCTTGAGATGTAACAATAAAAATACCCAATCACCTACATGAAAACATTTTTCACTACGATCTTGATCTAAATGTTGTTTCATTCGATTTTGCACCAAAGTGGCATTATCCTTTAAAAGTTGGAGAACTTGTTGTTGTTGCTCAATGTGATCTTTCATTGCTTGAACCTTTTTCTTCTTGATACATCATTCTATCTTTAGAGTTTGAGGAGTAGTAATTTCTTCCAATCTTGTACAAGATATGGTCGGATTCATTTCTTGAGGCTCGAAGTGATCTTTCACTTCTTGAACATTTTTCTTCTTGATATGCACTCCTATCTTGATAGTTTGAGTAGTGGTAATTCCGACCAATGAATTACAAGATATGGTTGGATTCATTTCTTCTTTATCGATGTGATCTTTCACTTCTTGCACCTTTTTCTTCTTGATATATCCTTCTATCTTTAGAGTTTGAGGAGTGGTAATTCTTGCAATGCTTTACAAGATATGGTCTGATTCATTTCTTCTTTCTCTGGGGTTGGGTCCTGGTGTATATCCTCTTCTTTTGATGTTTCTTGATCATTTTCTTCCTCCTCTTCATGCTCTATGTAAAATAATTTCTTCTCAGCACATTTATGACCTTTAGTGCATTTGCAATCACAATTGTAACAAAACCCTTTTTCTCTTTTTTCTTCCAATTGTTGTGGTGTAACCCTTGTAGGTTGTAGAAGGCTAGAAGAAACAACACTTCCATATTTATATTTGTGAGGGGTAGAATTCCTTGTTGCCATAATTTTAGTTTCCATTATGTAACAAAGCCCTTTTACTCTTTCCAATTGTTGTGGTGTTGCTCTAAAGAAGGTGTTGCTCTTTGTATCCTCATAATGTGCTATTAGTTCCTTCGTGAAAATTGACCATGTAACAAGTTGTTTACGAGAACAAAGCCCTTCATACTATAAAAATTGATCTAGTTCTAAATAAGAAGATGCAATACATACCTTTTGTAATAGTGGTACACCATGTAGATCAAAATATTTCTCCATTTGAAGTATCCAATTTACCGGATCGTTGCCATCAAACTTCCTCATCTTGCTTTTTCTTGATTTTAGGATCTCGATCTTGAAATGACTATAACTCTGTACTTTTGGATCTTTAAATTATAAAATTATGTCCTGTGGTATCCCTCGGTGTCCTCTTTCCAATGCCACCAGTCTGATCCAAATTGGATTCTCCAAGGAAGAGTTATGCGAAATCTCCCCAAGTGACCTGATTATAGACTAGTTCAGTAGAGCGAACTTGTATGACATGCCACGAGTCAATGTTTCGACCTTTGGCTCTGAAAAATATATACAAGAAACTACAGTCCGTCCTCTTTCTGTACCTTCTTATGAAATTTCAATCCAATGCTCAGAAAAAAAAGTTATGACGATTTTCCCCAGGTCACCTATTTGGAATGTAATTCAGTAGTCTGCAAAAAGACCAACTTCCTTAGATCATATCTCCGCACATATAGCACCAAAGAATCTGAAATTTGGACCCAAGATTCCAAGCGATGGCTTCTCAAATGGGTTTTTTTCAGCTTTTGAAACATAGCAGAAAAAAGTTATAGTGAAATTTCCACGATGACCTGTTTGGAGCAGCGAAACCCTAGAATCCAAAGCTCTGATACCAAATGTTATGAAACCAGCTCAAGAAAAGATAGAAAAGATAGATCAACGCCTTAAAATTCAGCCTCGTCGAGGGGGCAACCTCTTTTACATTACATAAATGAATAATTCTTGGATGATACAAATGAAAAGACCTCCTTTCTATATATAGGAGTCTAAGGGGTCATAATATAATCAGAGCCGACATAACAATAATAATGTAAGGGCACAATATTAACAATAGTGGGCTTCTATGGGGCACAATAGTAACAATATGGGCACTACATGGGTACATCAATATAATAAGGGGTTTTACTAATAACAATAAGGGGTTACACTAGTAGTATAAGGGCCTAACATGATCTGCAAATTCGTCGCCCTGAAAAATGTCTACAACACCACTGGCTTTTAGATCAATGATATATCCTTCATCCGGACTCTGATTTGGACGATTTTTTTTTTTTTTTGAACTTGGGTATTTTTTCACAAAGAATCCAGATCTGCAATTATATTTTGCAGATCTTGCCCCAAAACATACAGATTTGATCTACAAACTCACCGCCCTAGAAAGTTCCTGCAAAAAAAAAAAATGCCACTTTGCCCAAAAAAGTGCTCTTATACCACTTGTTATAGATCTGACCTAGAAATATATGATAATAGAAAGAACCCAATAAATAACAAGATCTAAATATAGAATAGAAATGCTTATTTATTAATCAAACCCGTAAGGTAGGGCAACAACATACATTCACTCCTTAAGGAAGGAGAACACTCCACAAGCCATATGCTTGTTCATACAATAATCCTTGGCACCTCTCAATGTGGAGTCTCTAGCCTCTATATAGGCCTCATACATACAATACCATGGGTCATTACCATGGTTCCCTCAATACCATCTATTGAATACCATGGGCTTATTACATTATTTCTAACTACTTGTGGTCCCTTACATGATACGGGTTAACCACTTTATTTATTACTATTGCCCATCCCATTATTATTCCATTGGGTACCTCCCTTTGTAACCCATATTATCCCCCCTAGGTATACTACATCCTCAACTGAATTTCTGCTTGCCATACAGGCAGTGATCAATGTATTGTAAGTAATAGCATCAGGCCTCAATCCAACCTTACGCACTTCACCAAGTAGTCTAATCCCAAAGCCATTCTCCATATGATTGGCCTTGGTGTGAGAGTTAATCAAAATATTGAAAGTCACAAGGTCTGGTTTTCAACCCCTGGACTGCATCAACTGAAGAAATTCCTCCACTTTTTCTCTACCACCATGTGTAGCATAGAATCCCATCATTGCATTGTACACATGAACATAATTTCCTATCACAGACTCAACTCTCTGAAATATTCCTTCAGCAGGGGTAGCTTGATTAACCCTCCCCAACACAGCCAACATGGCAGTGACCATCCTTGCATTTGGTGTATCACAATATTGAAGCTTAGGCCACTCATAAATCTCCAGATCCTCTGCTAATGTGTCAACCCTACATGTTTCACTATGAGGCAGTAATAAGTGGGGACTAGTTACTCTATCCAATTCTCAAGCATTTTGCCATTAAAAGTTTACACATTTTCTCAATGTTGTCAAAAGCTAAGGGCTTCTATCCTTGTCAAATTTAGGTATACTCTTAAACTGATAACTACTATATACAGAGCGAGGTAAGATTTCCCCTTCAATAGCTTTGGTTATATGCCTATATTTAGAACTATTAGAGAATGATTTGTCCATGTCAGGTCAATTCAAGTTCAAAGTCTGAACATATACGGTTGGCAAATATATAAATTGTGATTTTAATAGAGGAAGGGCATAATTATTAGACAAAGTGTTAGATATGCTAAATCCATGTTACACAAAAATATCGTCACCTTGATTATTCACAGTCAGTATGGGTCTATCATCACTTATACTGACCTCCTAAGAAAGTCTCAGACCTCAACTCTTCAAAATAAGCTTTGGAAATGAGAGAAAGACATCAAAAAGCAATGTAACTCTGGTTTCGCACTTTCTCTCACTTTTGCCTGCGGGCCCGCACCCTTTGTTCAGAGTACCTACGTACTTATACGCTCTGTATGTAAAGGGGAGGGTGCGTAGCCCTGTGAAAGTCAAAAGGCGCAATTTTTATCTTAAAAAACTCACTTTGGGTTAATTCTAGATGATTCTAGAAGGAATTTTGACGTGGATTGTTCGCTCCAAAGTGGTTCATGCATCCCAAAAGAGAGGGAGCTAATCCCTTGTTAGGAGGAGCTATCCCTTTGAAGGAGGATTCTATCCCTTTGAAGGAGGACCTAGTAACTGCCCTCCATTGCACTATAAATTGAGGCATTTGGTTAGTGGCTAGAGAGGTTAGAAGCTGAACTTTTGAGGGTAAATGCTAGTGAAATCAAGACTTCCTATTTGAGCTTAAGAGGAGAGATCACATACCTTTTTGGCTTCATTGGGGAGAGAGTGAAGCTTGTCAAAGTAGAGGAGACTTCTTGTTGGACCCTGGGAGGAGCTTGTACAGCGTCAAGGCAAAGGTTGCAAAGTTCTTCTCCTTTTGAATTAATACAATCAACCTCATTTTTCTCAACAAGTATCTCATGTTATTTGTTTCATTGACTCCTTGACTTTCATGTTAAATATGTTTTATAATACTGGTTATTCAGGTGCTATTTAATCATTTGCCTTGTTTGTGTTTGCAGGTTTGCGACAAAGGAACTCACTTGGATCGAGGAAGCAAAGGCATCCCCAAACTTGCGTTGGACATAAGGTAGGCCTTAAACACATTTGTTTGCCATTATTTATAAAGCACATTTAGAGAAAGATAGTGTCTGGTTGGTTTGCTTGTCATTAGGCCTTCTTTAGATTCTAGGAAGGTCTATCTTGTCCGCGAGATCGACTCATTCCGCGTGACAAAATGGCGACTCCGGTGGGGACTTGATTGTTTTCCTTGTTTTTCTTGACCTGAGAAACTTGCCTTTTTGTTTTTTTTTTGGCTCGTTGTGTGTGGACTTGGGTAGATTTAGTGGATCTAGGTTTGTTTTTTGTTTTTCATTACTTTAGGAGAAGTCTGCAGTTTGTGTTTGTATCACAGTGCGTACCTGCACACACTTTTACTTTGCACACAAAGCGTACACACACCTGTGTAAACTCTGAACCTGCGTACCCTACTAAAATTTTGAAAATGTTGAATTTTACTCTTTAAATTAGTTTTATTTTGATTTAGTAGTTGTTATCCTCTGTCCATACCTGCATGTGACTTGTTGAAAGCTTTCCTTGGTTTAATTTAATTGGTGTTATGGTTTTAGGTGAAATTCCTAGGAGTTTTGCTTGTTGGGTTTGTTTTTCGATTTGGTTGTGTAGTGGCTCTGAGCTTAGAAGCTGTAGGGACTTCAGATCACCTTAGTGTCTACCAACCTTCTTATGAGTCTAACCATTTATGAAATCTCCCCTTGTTGAGGAATCCGTTTTGAGTTTTCTCTTTACAAAACTTCGAAAAGCTTTTGATTGAAAGTTTGGATTTTAATTTTCAAAAAGAAAACAAAATTGGTTGTTCTTGACTTATTTTTGATTCTGGATAAATTGGTCCTTGGTTTGCTTATAGCCAAGTAAAACATCCTCGAAAAGACATTTTGTGAGCTTTTACTTCAAATAGGTTTTCATAGTTTGTAGATCTTAAGTTTGCTTTATTCATAGTTTTCTCGAGATTTTATTTAGTTATAGCTTTAAATGTTTTATAAAATATAAAAATCTCTTTTGAAAAAGTTTGTTTTGGTAGCATTTGAGTGTTCGAATGAAAAAGGAAATTCTTGTGAAAAAAACTAGTTGTCTCGTTTTGAGTGCATTGGAACAAATACTCTTCTTTTGATTTGTTTGTTAAGAAAGATTTGTGTTTACAAGCATTTGCATTCTCCAACTCTTTCCTAGCTAGAAGTTCATTGAAGAGAAAAGATTAGTTAGTCATCCTAAGTGCATTTTTGTAGTGATTTTGAGTCGAGTCTTTACACCATAAGTTTCATCTCCATCACCTTTTGACTTAAATCAAAAACCACTAAAAATCACGCTTAATATAAAATCAATCTAGCAAATTTTTTGTTTCTAGGGCTCTAATACACCAATATAGCTTAGGCTAGTATCTTGGAGTAGGGAGTAATTAACTCTCCAAGATAAGTAAAACAAACAAGTAGCTTTATCTTGCGGTAGGAGAAATCCAATTGTTGCAT
>APFE031490790.1:55808-71636 GCA_000404065.3 Pinus taeda | reverse complement strand
GCGTTGATCTATCTTTTCTATATTTTTGTGAGTTGGTTTCATAACATTTGGTATCAGAGCTTTGGATTCTAGGGTTTCACTGCTCCAAATAAGTCATCGTGGCATTTTCGCTATAACTTTTTTCTGTGATGTTTCAGAAGTGAAACAAAAAACCCATTCGAGACGAAATCATACTGAACCTTGGGTCCAAATTTCAGAGCTTTTTGCGCTATATTTGTGGAGATATGATATGAGGAAGTTGGACTCTTGAATTACATTCCAAATTGGTGACTTGGGGAAAACCATCATAACTTTCTCTCTGAGCATCAGATTGAAATTTCGTAAGAAGGTACAGAAAGAGGACGAACTATAGTTTATTGTGTATATTTTTCAGAGCCAAAGGTCGAAACAGGGACACGTGTCATGTCATACAAGTTCGCTCTACTGAACTAGTCTATAATCAGGTCGCTATGGGAGATTTGGCATAACTCTTTCTTAGAGAATCCAATTTGGATAAGGCTGGTGGCATTGGCAAGAGGACACAAAGGGCTAATACAGGTCACAATTTTAGAACTGGATGATCCAAAATTACAGAGATACATCAGAGGCAATATCGAGCTCCTACAAAGTGAAAAAATGTGTGTAGATTTTTTAAAATTTTTGCTTCAGCTTGGTTTGAAAAATTATTTTGAGGGAATTCAAAGGGCATAATAGAGCATTATTATCGGTAACTGATGCCCCGAAGAAAGAAAATGCAAACACCTAGTAAGCAACTTGAAAGCTCTAGCATGACTCATGAAGAATAGAAAGAAATGCTACATGATATATCAAAATTACAAGACCAAGTGCAACAAATGTCACTCTCACAAAGCTAACAAAAGCTAAGATAAATGGCGTGGAATCTAAGATAAAGGATTTTGAAGCTCAGATGAATGGCATGGAAGCTAAGATGGACGATTTGAAGATAGATTTAAAGACAGATTTGAAGACAGGCATGGTAGATTTGAAGGCAGATTGGACAAATTTTCTACAAGAAATACTTACTAATGGTGAAAGGGTAGTAAAGGCAACTCATGATGCGAACAAAAGAAATGTTAATCATGATTTCATAGACGCTAATGTTGGATCTAAAACCCACCATATTCCAAAAATCGATATGAGGAATTTTGATGGCAAGGATCCCGCAACATGGATATTACAGATGGAGCAATTTTTCGATCTCAATAATGTGCAAAACACACAAAAGGTACGTATTGCAACTTTATATTTGGAACCAAATCAGTTTGTATGGTATCAATGGCTTTGCTCTCGTAAACAAACTATCACTTGGGCAATTTTTACGGAAGAATTGACAACACATTATGAGGATGTGGAAGCATTGTTGTGTGCCATTTCTATTATCCAACTAGATTGGATAAACGAAGCAAGGGAGGAAGGGAAGAATGATGAAGAAGTGTGGGCACTTATTCAAAAGTTACAAAAAGATTCCTATACATCTGATACATTTAACTGGAAAAATGATTCGTTATGGTACAAAGATCGCTTATACCTCTGTAAGAATTCCCAGATAAAACAAAAGATTCTTATGGAATTGCACACTTCTCCCTTAGGAGGGCACTCAGGATTTTTAAAAACTTACCACAGGGTTAAGAAGGAATTTTTTTGGGATGGCCTTAAATCAGATATTCAAAAGTTTGTGGCGGAATGTTTGTTTTGCCAACAAAATAAAGTTGAAACAATTAAGACACCGGGTCTATTACAACCTTTATCCATTCCAAGCCAACGTTGGGAGGAGGTTTCAATGGATTTTATCATAGGTTACCCAAGTCTGAGGGAAAGAGTGTCATCATGGTGGTAGTTGAAAGACTTACCAAATATGCACACTTTTATGCATTATCACATCCATTTAAAGCTAGTACAGTTTCTACTGCATTTATGGAAACAATTCAAAAGCTACATGGAAACCCAAAGTTTATTGTAAGTGACAGAGATCCCATTTTCACTGGAAATTTTTGGACAGAATTATTTTCTTGTCTTGGTACTCAGTTAGCTCATAGCTCATCTTATCATCCTCAATCTGATGGGAAAACTGAGATAGTAAACAAATGTTTGGAAGGATATCTTTGTTGCTTTGTATCTGATAAACGACACAATGGGTCAAATGGTTGCCTCTGGCTGAATGGTGGTATAACACTCCCTTCCATACAGCAACAAAAATGACCCCATTTATGGCACTTTATGGGTATCAACCACCATCCATCACATCATATTTAAGAGAAAATTCTAAGGTTCAAGCAGTGGAACATCACATCGAACATCAACAACAAGTCCTCCAACTCTTAAAGGATAACCTCGTGTTGGCACAAAATAGAATGAACAACAGGCAGATCAACATTGCAGTGAAAAAGTTTTGATGTTGGTGATTGGGTATTCCTATGGCTACAACCATATAAGCAAATGTCCCTCAAGCAAGCTAAGAAGGATAATAAATTATCACCAAAGTATTATGGTCCGTACAAGGTGTTGCAAAAGATTGGTACTATGGCATACAAATTGGAGCTTCCTGCAGCTTCTCGATTGCACCTAGTTTTCCATGTTTCGGGTTTAAAGAAGGTTATAGGCGACACGCTCCCAGTTCAAACAATATTGCCAGAACTTGACGAGGAAGGAAAAGTTATATTGGAACTGGAAGCAATCACAGAAACAAGAACTCGACAACTAAGAAATCGTTCAATTTCAGAGTATCTTATTAAGTGGAAGAACTTATTCGCTGAAGATTCCACATGGGAGGATGAGAATTTTATGCAGAAGTATCCAGAACTACTCAAGCATTGAGGACAACACTTTTTTGAGGGAGAGGGGCATGTTGGGTCCCTATAATACTAGTGATTACCCCACTAGTATTGTATTTATACCCCTTATTAATATTGTTGTGCCCCTATTGCCCCCATATTGTTATCACTGAGCCCCATAGAATCCCTCTATTGTTTTTTTTGTGGCTTTATATTATTATTGTTAGGTCGGCTAGATTATATTGTGGCTCCTTAGGCTCCTATATATAGAAAGGAGGTTTTGTCATTTGAATCATCCAAGAATTGTTCATTTATGTAATGTAAAGGAGGTTGCCCCCTCGAAGAGGCTGAATTATAAGGCGTTGATCTATCTTTTCTATCTTTTCTTGAGCTGGTTTCATAACAGTGAATTAATGAGCTGAAGTCGAACATGCTAGACACCATCTGATTACTGGTCAATGATGTAAGCTATTAAAAGATGTGAGAGAAACCACTGATGATGTTAATGGCTCTCAAGGTACTCAAGTACAATCCGTATGGTGTGAATAAATGAGTTGATGTCGAACACCACACAAAATAATTTGGTCAAAGGACAATGATGTAAAATTGTCGCTGATAGTAAGGACGCTTGCCATTGATGTATGCAAGAACCAAGGTACTGATGGGTGTTTCTAAGTGAACTTCTTGGATAATGTACCGGTGTCGACAGGAAGTGACCCGTCGCAGGAGGGCCTTGATGTATCCCCCATCAACGACACGAAATGGGCATGATGATTGAGACAAAATGATCAGAATGATGTTGATATGGAACTGGATCAGGAAAGGTAAATAGGGAATGAAGGATTAAGAGTATTGTAATGGATATCAAATGAACAACTTCTCTTGAACACAACGACGACACTAAATGGAGTTGGCCGCATTGACCCAAAACCAAAATGGATGCTCTGAAAATGGTATGATAAGCAAAATACAAGAAGATTACCCAACCCAATAGCCACGGAGATGAAGTGGAAGAGTGTCATGTTCATGAGTGACTCAATGCCATTAAGAAATGGAGTACCATGTTTTCCCAATTTTTCCAACCATACTAGTCAGTACCTATTTATTTTTTTAACAATCTTGAGAAGGATAACATATGCTTGATTTGTGAGTCCATCCTTCGGATGAATCCCTCCAAGTATATTTAAAGAACCTTGAGAAGGAGTGGTTTGACCCCATCATGATCGATGAGTCCATTGTTGTTTGATGTTTTAACGAGTCCATCGAAGGTAAAACTCGAAATATTTTTCAATTTTAGAGAGTTTGAAAAAGAGACGAAAAAGAAAACTTTTCGTAGGTAGTCCCTTAGGTTCGAAAAGGTAGAAAACAATACCCAAGAGAACTTCTTAGCCATGTTCGACTAAGGTATTACTTTTTCATAATTATTCTATCTTAGTTTGGAAAAGGGGTAAACTTATACTGAGTAGACATTTTTTCATTTACTTTTATGAGTTCAAAAAGACAAGTGCTCGACAATATTTTCATATTTTGTGAGCCTGAAAAGAGCTGAAAGAGGACTCCTCCTAGAGGAACGAGTGGTATAAATTATAGCAACTGCTTTCGGTCATGATGAAACCTATCAAAACATGCAAAGGTTAAGAGGTTGGCTAATATGACCACTCAACACAGTGGTTCCTCAAGAAAGGGTAAAATCCAAGTGAAAGCGTATGATCTGCCAAGTAGATGGTGACAATGGAATGAAAAAACAAAGGCTCATTTGGAAAAAATAGGCTGATAAAAATGGAAATCATGAGAGATAGGATAAAAATGGTTTCATTTTCAAAAGCCTGAAACATGGGAAGCTATGCGTGAGATTGGTTTCATTTTTACACAAGCCTGACATAAAGGAAAAACTATGCTTGAAATAAGTTTGCATGCGCCTAACATAATTGTTGGGTTGTGTTATATTGTTTCCACGACTAGAGGGGCGGTCACAGGGGGGGTGGTAGTCCCCCTGTCAGGGGGTATGTAGGGGTCTCCCCTACACAGGGTTTAGGGGGTAGTGCCCTGGGATTTTTTTTTCGTACCCTATATTACCTATGGTTTTGTGCATGGATTTTGCACATGGTTTTGGGCGCGATGGTTTTCGGTCGATGGTATTATGTAGATCCAGTCAAGGGAACTACGGTTATGTTCTAATCCAGGGTTAATGGATTAGGGTTTATGGATGCTTTGACATGTATATATATGTACTGTGACATTGAAAGGAACATAGTGAAAAATCAATCTGGTAGTCTTGGTTTTGGGATCTAGGAGAAAATTTCTGTGTATATGTGTTATGCTGTCACCATTGTTTATTTTTTGTTCTTAGAATTTGTATGTAGGTAATTTCTGTATGGGGTTAAAACCTACAATAATGACTCAATTCAAGGTACATGCCCCCCCAATCTTCATTTCATGCACCTAAGTGGACTACTAGTTACTAACAGGTGGATGGAATGAAGGTTCATTTATGAGATCAAGTGAAAGACTTAACTGGGAATTTACGAGATCTAATCAAAGATTCGAATTTAAAGGGGATATGTTTCATTTTTTAATGAGCTTGACACAGGAAAATAGCTCTTCTCATAGGAACCTATGTCATATTTTAATGAGGTTGACATAGTAAAAGAACTATCCTCATAAGAGCTTGTTTGTTTTTTTAACGAGCTTGACATAAGAAAAGGAACTCTGCTCATGACCTTGTTTCATTTTTTGCCAAGCTTGACACAAGAAAAGGAACTCTTCTCAGGGAACTTTGTTTCGTTTTTTAAGGAGCTCGACACAAGAAAATCAACTCTTCTCCAAGACCTTGCTTCATTTTTTAATGAGCTTGACACAAGAAAAGGAACTTTTCTCTAGAATCAAATCATGGGCTCCATGACTTCTAATAGGTTCTCATCAGATTTGAGAACAATGCTCTATAAGGGATCAAAGGATCTAATGGAAATATCAGACTCAAATGCCCCTAGAAATGATTCACCATATCACCTATCAGATCTAGGTCAAAAGAAGTTGAGCAAACAATGAAAGGCTCATCTTCAGCAGTAGGTACGTGAATGGGATAGGTTGCCACATAATTAAGCTATGGTGAGGAAGATACCACTTGCACATTCAAAACACTTAGGGGACTAGGATGATTGGTAGTCAAATCAGGACCAAAAAACGAAAGCTGATCAATAGTTACAATCCTTCCATAGTGCGGTAAGCACATCACTCGAAAGAGTGTGGACACAACAATGTTCGTAGCATAAACATAATATCACCCCAGGAGAAAATTGAATTCCAAAGGGCCCATGACAACCATAACATCAATACATACAATTTTCCTCTCAAGGTAATAGGAAACTGAGGAAGGATCCCTAAGGGTTGAATTTTCCTTCCTTTGTCACAAAGCGAACCTCTAATCACCCTAAATGCATGAAAGGATAACTCTCACAACAACAACAACATATGGGTATAATCACTCTACAAAAGCCAACCAAAACTAACCAGGTGCTTGTGGAATGAGGTAAATATATAGGAAAGACAGGTAGTTCATGAATTCTTATCCATTTACCAATTTATGCTTGAGATCCAAAAGTGACGGGAGGATGAGCTCAAGGGATAAGATGGTGATTTATCCAAGGTGGGATTAGATAGGATTTGAATGTTTATCCAAGGTAAATGGTCGAAACAACCTCTGGAAGCTTTTGGAAGAGGAAGCTTCATAATTTTTTTTCCCAAATTTCTAGAATCAACGCACCCCCATAGTTATGCATGGTGCACTACATAGCACCCTGAGAGAAGGGGAGAGTGCACTGCAACACAATTGCTAAGTTATGCAGGGTGCGTTGGTCCTTAAAATATTGGAAACTCAACAATCAAGAGCGAAAACTCATGGATTTAGAAGAGTTGTGCTTATTATGCAAGGATGATGAAAAGGGGTAAAAGGATGTTGATTGATCCAATTGAAGGCCTATTGACTAGATGTGATAAAATAACCTATAATGGGGCTACGCTGCTCTAAGTGCCCCTTTGAGGGATAATTGTTTTCCATCGTCAATATCTAGTTTTTATTTCAACTGAGCCTTAGATAAGTTTGACTTCTTACCTCGAGTCTTACGAGGCATTGAGGACTCCTAGATGCCCCCAACCCTCCTACAGTCTCTAAAGGAAGGTCCCTATTGTCCCAAGGACGCAGGTTATAGTAAGGTTTCTCTAAGGGATATGAAATAAAGGAATAACAATCAGGGCTGAGTGGGGAGGACATAGATAAATTAAGAGTCGGAATAGACGTGGTGATATTTTCAAGAGTGTAAAACACACTTCCACTATGAGGAGATTCATACATGAAAGGATTGGAGGGACCAAGCCTAACCAGAACATTTAATAATTATTGCAGATAAATAGATAAAGATGAGAGGGGATGAGAAAAAATAGCTACTGAATGGGGTGATAGACTGGTGAATTCAACCTCATCCTCAGCCTCCTGATGCTGATCGAGCTCTAGAAAAAGATGGATCCCAGGCCTGACATTTTGTTCTTCTTGGACCTCCATTGGCACCAAAAACCCATCCTGATGATCCCCAATCCCCACTGGCTGTGCATCAACTTCTTCATTGGCATGTGCCCGAGCTTCTAACCCTGGCTCACCCCTTTTCCTTCTTCTCTTTCTGAATCCCAGGGGAAAATCACACACCAAATTCCCATGTTTATGGCATCGATGACATTGGAAGGGCAACTGTTCATAATCAATAATATGGGAGTAAGTATACCCCTGAAGATGAAGCTAATTTTTTTTTGCCAAACCCTCCCTTGGATCCAGTCTTACTAGGATTCATCCACATTCCTATTCTTTGTCTCCAAAATTACATGTCAGCTTCAAGGAAAAGCCTAATTTTTTGCCTATGTATTTGAAGATGTCCTTTGTCAAGAGTTGCGGAGGCAAAGTCGGAAGCCAAACCTAGACATGTATATCTTCTAATTTTTCTCTTTGTGTATCAAAGAAGGGGGTCTATTTCTTGAATAAGATTGGCGCTATCCTGAAGCAGTAGTTGCGCTCCAACACCCATTCCAAAGTCTCACCCTTGTTGAATTTAACCATGAACCATCCCCTTGCTAATGTGATCACATCTCCTGAATATCCAGAGCCCCACACCATGCCTTAGCAATCCATTTTGATATATACTTTACTAAGTAGATCATTCCCTTTTCTCTTCCAAATAGCATTAGTTCAGAAGCTTCCATAGCCTTATCTATCGGTATGTCGACGCTAAGAACCAAATTTGGGCATTTTTCTTTTTTTCTTGATTACTTTCCCCTTCTTTCTGTTCGAGTTGGTAGGCACGCCATTCTAGGCTGATAATGCTTTAGACTTCCCCTCCCAGGCATGGTTCTCTTCCTTAGGAAGTGACCCTAACCACTCCTCTGCTGATAAATTCTGGAACAAAAACTCCCCAAGGTCTATAGACTACCCCTCCACTTCTGGACTAATATTCTATGTCCACTCCCTTGCTCCCAGAGAGTAAAACCCCAAGAATCCTTCATTCTCAAAGCCTTGAAAATCTGTTGAGGGACCACAATCTCGTTCGCTCACAATGTCCACAGAAAATTTTTGTACTGCTCCTTCCTTCAAAGCCTGAATTTCTTGAAAAAAAACCCTCTTCTGTCACACCTTCCTGACTAAGAAGCAGAAGGGGTTCAAGTGTCTCGTTCTCCCTTTGACTCAAGGCTAATTTGCATGCAAGGGTTCTGTTAAACCTTTGGCCCATGCCCAGATCATTTGACAGTGTATCCTTCAACATACAAGACTTGATTCCCTCATCCCCCCTAAGGCCACTGCTTTTGATTATGCCTTCCAACCCTCTAGAATAAACGACAAAATCTGGAAACACCGAGGAAGATTTTGAACTTACCAAGAGATCCGCTGATGCCCCTACGACCTGATCTACAAATTTCACTGCAGTCGATTGAACTTCCTGAGGAACAATGTCAGAACCCCAACAAACCACCTTTGTAAAGTAGGATTTTCCTTCTTTTAGAAATCCTAAACCACCTTCATAGTTCCAATCTAGCACCGTTACTCCCATTTTTCCAGCTGGGGATCTAGTTGGACGTTTTACCTTGTCTAAGTTTCGTTGGGTGGGCTCCAAACCCCAAAAAGATAGGATATCTTTCGTCTTGGGCTCCAGGTTGACACAATCACTTGGGCTGACCATTTCCTCTATCTGAAGGAGAAAGTGAAAAATGTAACCACACCTACTGTTGATCTCCTGGTAAGGGCACATGCTATTGAGGGTAACCAAGAAAAGTAAATAGTAAAACAATAAAAACCTCATTTCCTTGAACTGTTGTGGTTTAACCTTCTCCGTTTCGAACAGGCGTTGGTTCCCAAGAGTATCCAAATGTTGCCAGGTACGGGCTAGGTCTTGGCCAAGCCCTACCGTCGAATGCCATCCGTGCGACCATATTGTGTATTAATATACTAGCATAGCCATATAAATTAAATGGCTAGTAAATGAGGATATGTTTCAATCCATGATAAACATCAAAATACTTCCTTCATGGTACATCTCACGTTGCTAAATTGAAAAAAACATAAAAAATCACTAAATTATAACTTTATTTTAGATTATTATTACTATTATTAATTATAAAAAAATTAATATATAAATTAAACACATACATTAAAAAATCATATAACAAGATTTTTAACTATGGAAATTTACACCAACTTTACTATGGCGATTCTTAATATGTAAATAAACTTTATTACAATACCATTGACCAATACCATTGCTTATTAATACCACATGCCCAAAAAACAATAACTCATTTCATATGGCACTTGTTCATATAACACTTACTTTAATTAATCACTTTAATTAAAGGGACAAAAAAGTCATCACTACTTTGGAAATAAGTCTCAACCTTTGATTTGTGAATACTACTATTAATATTCTAGAATATAATGTGGAGATTAAATCTCTACCATCCACCTAATAATTATTGATAATTAAATTAAAATTCTAGAAGCCCTATTCTAAAATAGACACATCTATCTGCGTAACTATTTTGTATATTAAATGTCAATGTCATTGCTTATTAATATAGTGTGTTGGGTAAAAATATCAATGTGATTGTTCTTTGTGAGAAAAAAATATTAAAATCAATATTAAGTACTTTCACTCATTTAAAAACTGCTTTGATTCACTAAATTAAAAAAAATAAAAATAAATTATACTACAAAACATTTAATTGTCCTGAAAGAGAGTGCCTAGGAGTGGGTGTTCACCCCCCCGCCTTGATATGATTCCAACTCACATGAAAGGGGGTTGAACTTCTGAATATACTTGGTGTCTTTCCTCCATTTTGATAAAGTTTTTCCATTATGGGAATTTTGAGGTCTAAAATGGGTCTCCTAAGGAAAATAATAAAATAAGACTTATGATTTTTTAAAGAAAAAGGAAAGGCATTGCCTTTTTTATTGTATTTTCGACTTATCTCCTTATGGGTTTACTCAAATGTCATAAACCCAAGGGTTAGCTCAATTGGTCAAGTTATCGTTGCTAAGTAGCTCGCTGATTGAGAGGTCATGGGGTCAATTTTCCTCGATGCCCTCAAGTTTAGGCTCTGCTAGTTTGGCCGGTGGGATGTGATCCCTTTAGGTCGATCTGCCCAGATTTTCCATAGAAAAAAAAGGGTTTACCCAAATGTCAAGTGTAGACACTTGTTATATGCAAAATTCAATTGCACATCGAACAAGCACCTAGTATGCATACTTCTAAGTAGAACCCACATTGAAAAAAATGAAAATACATGAAAAAACTTGTCCAACATGTTTTTCATGTCTTTTCATTTTTTTTTTTCGATGTGAGACTACTCAAAAGTATGACGAGTGGGTACTCGTTGGATGTGGAATTGAATTCTGCATCTAACAAATAACAACACTTGACATTTGAGTAAATATAAGGAGATAAGTAAAAAATACAATTAAAAAAGTAGTTTTCTTCTTTTCCCTCCAAACTATTTTCCCCCAAGGATGACATGATCATCTTAAATCCTATTGGTTCTTTTAACGTTAATTTTGTTAGTATTTTTTGTTTGTTTTGAGACCCATTTTTGACCTCAAAATTCCCCTATTGTATGGTTTTATGTCTTGTTTGGCCTTAGGTACACCTTCATTTGTGACGACACTTTCTCATATTTTTCCCATATCATCACTTTCTATAGGTATTTTATTGGTATTTTCAATTTTTGAAAATTTTATGTAAATAATTACATTGTGGAGTAAATTTTCAAATCTTAGTAGAATTTGTAAATCATCCTTTGTTATGATACTTGTAGGAGTTTTGGGTAAATTCTAAGATGTGTGTTTTTCTTGTTGATGTCCCGATATGGTGAGATTCCTGTTCATTTGACTCGAAACAACCCTAAAATATTTGACCAATGTGCGGTCAACACAGGCACTCCAGTAGGTAAAACACAACACAAGTTGGAAAATCAGCCCAAATTTGTTTTTTTGAGATCTAATCCACGATTTGAGCACCAAAAAAGGTCGAAAATTAATTAGATTTTATTTCCAGAATAGACTACAATTGATAGTTAATAGGTTTTTTTGGTATTTAGGTGTGTTTTGGCATAAAGACAAGTAAACCATGCTTGCCAAACCATGTTTTATATTGCTGAGACTTTGAATTTTGACTTGAGAGCTTAAAATTTGTTTCCAGACCTATTTTTAGTCTATTTTAATAAATTCAAGGAGTTTCTTTGAGTTTCAATCATTGGTAAAAGCTAATGCTTCTTGTTGAGCTTTAGAGGGCCCCCCACCACTCAATCTAATGCACTATATTTCATTAGTCTGCATAAGTTTGGTATATGTTTGCTTTTATTTCAATTTAGTTTTATATTTCTCTTGTTCATATGCTCATATTATATTTTGTATCCTCTTGTTCAAAGTTGTCTATAAACTAGTTTCGTAGTTTGTTGTATATTCATGTTTATAAACTAGTTGTTAATTCATTGTTTTTAAGAATTCTTTTTTGGTTATATAATTTTCCTTTCAACACTTTAATGTTTTATTTATTGGTTTATTTATATTATTTCTCCTAAGTGTGAGTTCACTAGATATCATAGCTACATTTCACTAGATATTATAGTTACATTCACTAAGTATACCACCATCTCATTCAATATTGCATCATTATAATTATATTGTTGTTTATCTTTTCTAGACTTAAGTTTGTTTTATGAGGTTTATTTATCATAGGATAATTTTTGTTTGTGAGAAAAATCTAATTGGAAAAGTTGAGTAAGGAACTGGGAGAGTCATTCACCACTTTTCTCGGTAAAGAAGGCCCCAACCATTGTGACAACCATTCCACTTAGCGTCACCATAGTTCCTTGTACTCATTTCTTGCTTTTCTTAGGTTAGATAAATGGTTTGAGAACATATTGATTAAGAGGATGAGTAAAAGGCTACAAGTGATCGCCCATTTTCACTCTCAAAAATGGGAAAGGCCATAGTGTATTATCAAATTTTCAAAAAGTACTAGGTCAAAATGTATTATTGACTAAAATCTTACCAAAGTGTCCACTTTCCTTCGGTGGAAAGAAAGGTCTTAGTGAATTAATCAATCCCTTGGATTAAAACCCCCTTAATCATTGTCATTTCCAAGATTTTTAGTGTGAAACTTGATATTCTTGAACATGATTGCATGAAGGACTTTGACTTTTGTGAGAAGTCTTAGTGAATGCCCTGTCCAGAGTGTTCATGATTCAAGTAGGTGTGTTTTACATTTAAATCAAGTGTGATTACAATAGAGTTTTATTTCATTCTTTCTTAGTTTTTAGTTAAATCAAGAACCTTGATCTTGACTTTAGATATTTTGTTAGACACCTAATCCATTAGGGTTATGTTGACAGTGTTGGACCCGCCAACATGTTCAGGGATCTCCCCGGTAAGAATTCCTAATTAGACCTCAGATCGTTTGGTGTAGGAGTCCCAACAGTGGGTCATATGGTAATGTCATGACCGCGATTTCACACAGAGGCAAGTAAGATAACTCTGTTGGTAGCAAGGGTGTGATAACTGCAGTGAGTCAAGGAAGGTGCATGAGAGGTTCTAACACATGGGGGTTGAGATGAGTGCTCCCCTTGGCAACCTATAATAGTACCCGGCTTGGAAGGGAACACACGAGCAAAGATACATCACAACATGGAAGGAAAGTTAGCGAGAAATCCAAAGTGATGGTTAAACCAACAACACATTTCAGAAAGGTTCATACATACTTATACAGAATAGTCCATACATGCATGCGTAAGAAAAACAATACATATATCATTTAGAGTAAACCAGATAACATAGAATACAATACAACACATGCTTGAAACATGCTAGCTCTTATTATATAAAGAAGTGTAAGTTCTAGTCATATAATACATCCATGTCCAACCACTAGTTCCAATAGTGGAACGTTACAGCCACATCCTGCTCCTCCTCCAAAGAGATATACTAGCTCTGCACAGTGGAGAAGCCAAGGCTTGTTACAATATTGTCCAAGCTCTCTCCAAGATAGTCTTATTTGAAGCTTGGCTGACCAAAAGCCTTTACAATGAGTTAGGAGGTTCTATTTATAGCAAAGGGTGGGGTGACCCTTGACATTCCCCTTTGTGACAGTTCATCTACCCTCATGAATCTTAATCTACTCTATGACTGCTACATCCAACTATTGACACTTGAAATTCCACTTGACACGACGTTACATTACAATGCACATGTGCTCATGTGAGGCAAAATGGCTTGAGCAAGCCATGCAATCCATCACTAAAACTTGGTCTGTTGTGGTGAGACCAACTCTTTGACATGCTTGTGATGGTGAAGGTGGTCAGCTGATGCCAAGCTTGGTCATTCGTGATGGTATTCATGCACCCCATGGTGACATCTTGCTGAAGCGAACTCTAGCCTTTGTTGCATACAAGTGCATTGGTGTGGCTCCTTCATCCAACTCGTCTGCTAGCATACGCATGGTCTTCTTGGTGCAATTGAACTAGCAACACACTAATGGATAGTGTCTGTGCTGATCTTTCAGTGTGTGATGGTGGTCATGCGCATCAACTGTCAACTACATGCTTAGATCTAGTCAGACTTGCTTCTTGTCTTCGCCTTGGTGAGTGTGCTGAATGGGTTGGATCACATGCATGCACACAATGACATGCATGCTACTAAATCCCTTGCATGCGATCAACAACACTACTCACCATGTCTGCTCCGTGCCAGCTGCTGGGATGGATCTATAACTTGTACGGGCGCAGTTTCATCCGTGAGTGCATGTTGCGCTCCCTGCTGTTCCTATTCCTGCTACAACTCATTTGCTTGGCTGTGCAGCTCATGTTCTTCCTTGAGTTGCTGCTTCAACACATGTTACTCCTTTGTTCCATTCTTTGTCTTTGCGTGATCTTCATGTCGCGCCGTCACCTCATAGCCTAAGTCTCCAAAGTTGCTTTCATCATCAGTGGATTTGCTTGAGCTTGCAACTTTGTTCCGCTTCCATGTTGTCAACAACCTTCCTCTTGCATTTGTTGCATCCATTATGCTACCTTCAGCTGCTGTTCATGATGGTGCTCACTGTGATGCTTCTGTCATCATATCTTAATGTCCTTGTCTATGAACAACTTGATGTCTTCGTGAGTAGGCAAGCTCATAGACACTTGATCGACTGCATCCCCAAGTGTGCTCTGAATGGTGTCTTTGACTCTGCTCCCCTGGAAACCATTGTACCTATACTGCTGAGAGGTAGATGAAAACCTACGATACCTGGAGACATGGAAACACTCATGGAAAACAATCTGTCAGTCGAAAACCAAAATGAACTTGAGAACCCACTTGCAACATACTTGTGTGACTGACCATGAAGGTTGTGTAATTTCCGCCGAGAGGTCGGGAGACCGATCACCAAGACTATGCAAGGCATAGTCTGGGCTGTTGGGAGGCTGACTGACTACTGAAACTGCACAATGCACAGTCCAATTTGACTGCTAATTTCTGGAATTGCGCAATGCGCAATCTCAACTGGCAATGGTTGTAGGCTCAGTGACTGCATTGCGCAATTTTCTATGCCAGTAGTCACTGGCCCTGGCCCTCAGAATTGCGCAATGCAAGACTAGAGGATAGTGACTGGGCATAAATGTGCCTTTCCTGAGAGGTAGACAAAGCCTTCCCTCTTAGGATTGCACAACGTTGTCTTGGTGAGGCAGAGTTCAGGCCAACGCTACCCAAACCCGCTAGCGCATGACTGAAAGCAAATGTGAATGTGAATGCATGGCGATAATGAGTGTAAACATAAGTGAATGATCGTGCATGTGAACAGTGGATGAAATATTCAGAAAATGGAACAACATGCATGTGAGTGAGGCGAGTCGCCGAATTAACGACCATTCGTGAAAAACAGTTTCATGCATGTGACAATAGTGAGATAGAAACGAAAACTTAAATGGTGCTAGTACAAGCTAGTATGTATTAAAACGATAGCAAGTGCTCACTGAAATCAAGCAGACAACATTCATACGAAGCGAAACACAAAAAGCACCATAAATGCAATATAAGTCATGGAAAGCGGGCTTACCCCAAAACAACTGAGATGAATGTGCCGACGGCTCCTAGATGTGATGTTGTATGTCAGAACTGCAAGGTTCATGTGAGGAATGAGCTCTGTAGTGCCCAATTCATGAGTTTTGATAAAATTGAGGCTATGACGCACATGCCACAAATCTAGATAAAGGAACACTTGGTTGGAGGTTTCTGAAATGATCCATGCATGTAACCTCCAACTGCCAAAAATAGATCCCTCAAACAAGGGATGCTGTTATGAAACCAACTCACAAAAAGATAGAAAAGATAGATCAACGCCTTAGAATTCAGCCTCTTCTAGGGGGCAACATCCTTTACATTACATAAATGAACAGTTCTTCGATGATACAAATGAAAAAACCTCCTTTCTATATATAGGAGTCTAAGGGGTCATAACATAATCAGAGCCGACATAACAATAATAATGTA
>APFE031490790.1:2416-53997 GCA_000404065.3 Pinus taeda | reverse complement strand
GGGCACTACATGGGTACATCAATATAATAAGTGGGTTGTACTAATAACAATAAGGGGTTACACTAGTAGTATAGCGGCCTAACAGATGCCTTTGCGTGCTGTCTTGGGAGAAGAAGCCCATGCATGCAAGTTTGTTTTTCTTGGTCTCGGAGGGAACTGGTCAACTCAGCTGCACATGCAAGAGGTTGTTCAACTGCTAGGAGAAATGTGCATTTTTGACTACGAGATGGGCTAGCTACTTAGAAGATTTGCACAATTTTTGGGCAAAGCAGCTGACTGCTACCCAGATTTGCGCAATTCTAGGCTGAGTAGCCCAACTTGGAAGGCTTGTGCAATTTTTTGGGTGAAGCTTGCTCAGCAGAATTGTGCAATTCTGGGGCCTAGCAGGCTGCTAGTCAGGATTGCGCAATTTCTGGAGGGAAGGCTGGTTTCCCTCTAGATTTGCGCAAATTATTGAAGGAGTTTCTTAGTTTTCTACTGGACCAAGTCTAGATGAACAACTTGTGAGAGGAATGCATCAAGGTTTGATCGACACATCGTCTTTCTACAAGAAAGTCACTGGAGCTTGTGTACTTGACGAGGCAAGACATGCTATTGTGAAGGTTGGTAGGGAGGCTCCAAAATGAAGCTAAGGCAAAATTTTCGAGGGTGATTGTAGCCGCTACAACACTTTGTGACACACTGGTAGAACTCCACCTCTCTGAATGGACCTTGTTCATGAAAAGCGAGTCTAACACCTCCGGAAGTATTGTTTAGTTCTCATCTCCTCTTGGTTTCCACACTACCTTGATTATAAGATGTAGCATCTGCCAAGCTCTTAGTCGATTGACACACATTCCAAGCCAAGGGAACATAGTTGTTTTGATTGGGATTGAGGGGTATATTGGTGCACAAGCAGTATAGTCGTTAGAGTCTTAGTTTCATATCTGGTGTTGCTCCGTTGCCAGCAAGCCTGGACAGTACCTCGATGGAGTCACATAGGAACAAAAGCATGGCTCCGCTGCCAGCAAGCCTGGTCAGTACCCCGGTGGAGTTACTTGCATCACCTCTTTGCACATGAAGCCTTTCTCTTCTTTCGCCTTATTCATTTTTTCAAACTTTTTTCATTTTTTCATTTTCGTAGTTGTGAATAACACTTATTCATTTTAGAGGCAAAAGAGGGATCCCAACTTATTGAGAAAAGAAGAGGTTGTTCTAGCAGAGAAGTAGTTTATTATACCTTTGATGTGCTTGTTAAGGTTTTCCACATCACCTTACTCTACTTGACTGAGTTGACAAGGGTTAACCCAAAAACAACCGACTAGAGTAGGTGACACTAGTTAGCACGTAAGCGTTGTGTTTACACCAAGGTTCACTTCGAACAACATGTATTTTCCTTGGACGTATCATGGACTACAAGTAACAAGTTCTTCATATAGAGGCAAGATGACAGATAACCAAGTAGTGATAGTTGTACAAGTCCTCTTGTACTTTACCTAGCTAACCTATGAACAAAACAAGAAAACTAACCAACAACAAAGAAAAGCAAGAGCAGAAACAAAAGTGAAATCAAAGCGGGCAAGCAAACAAGTAAGCAAACAAACGAACAAACAAAGAAAGTAAGCAAACAAGCATGCAAGCAAATTGACTGAAACCAAACACTACTCCTACTCCTAAACTAACGGTGCATGGGCCTGATCACGTAAAGTGATATTTCCAATGCAGCTACCGATGCATTGGTTGACCCATGTTGGTGAAGGATTGGTCCGTAAGAAACCTAGTTGTGTGAACCAGCAAGAAAGAAAGATATAACAATGAAGACAACCAAACTTCGTGTTTCAAAGTGCCCACAGGACATAAGTGAGTGCAAGTGCATGACGAGCAGTATCTGGAATTATCATGGTGCTGTGTGACACTGTGTGCAACTTTGAAGCATATGCACACTCTTGACTGTGACATGCAAGCAAATGAAAGAAACAAAGATAACTTGTGTCGTGCACGCGTGCTTGCAATGTAAGATTCCTCCAATGCATGAGCGATAGGATCATGTAGTTCAAGTGGAGGAAGTATGAACTATGTGTGAGATTGATCTTCAATGCATACAAATGAGTGATGAGGAGCCTTGGGTGATTGAACAGTTTCCTGATCGGAAGTGAGAATAACCCCAAGAGAAAGGACCTGACATAACCATCAGCTCGGGCTAAATTGCCTCAACAGTCTTGGGTGTTTCAACTTCATCATCAGGTAGATCATCATAAACCGATGGCTTCGAAAGATCAACTATGATAGAGTCATGGTCATGATCGAATATGGAAGTAAATGGATCACGACTTCCACGATCATAAAAATAAATGATTTCATCGGCATCCCCATGATCATATGAATCAAACAGAGGGGTAGATGAAAAGAGAACAAACCTATCCTTTGTGTTTCCGGAAAAGGCAAATGAAAGATTAAGTGGATTTTCAATGAGTAACTTATCCTCTTCGTTGTCGAGTGATGGTCCAACATCAGGTGTGTCCTGCGAGTGATCAACGATGGGTGCATCCGTGGATGGAGATACACATGCGAAATCATGGATGGCAGGTTCACCAAAGATGTCAAGAAAGAACGGAGGAGGCTCGGATGGAAGGGAGTCATCCTTCGCTGAGTGTTGATGCTAAAGCTCCCACTCATACTCTTCATGAATGACAGTGCATGTTGGTTGTGCAACACCAACTCCATCAGTGGCTTGTTCCTCGTTCACAACAAGTGAAGAGTCTGGAATGGAAAAACACAAGAGTGTATCATCCGGAGGAACAGTCGAGTGAAAATACAGAAGTTGTGGAACAGTATGCATATGAGAACTTGATGGACTCACAACCAAATGTTGAAAATAGCAACAAGAAATGCTAAATATAGAAGTGCTAAATTTAGTACTGCTATAAATAGAATTTTAGGATACCTTCCTATTTTAGTTAGTTCCTGAACTAAAATGGAGAAGTAAAAATTTGAATTTGATCTTAGTAGCTATTTGTAAAATAATTAATTAATTCACCATGAGTTAATAAGTTGTAGAAAATTGAACATGAAGTCTATGTGGGGACATGCAACAGTTTCTCCATTAATTGAGGAATTTACCCATCAGTTAAGGAGATAAGGATGAGTTGTAATTAGTTGGCTCAGTTAACTGATTTAAGTCCAGTTGGATTAATTCAAACAATTTGTTGAATTAATTGTGAGTTCACTTAGTTAATGCATGCATGCATGTAACTGCTGCACTTCAGATAACTGAATATTCTCTCATAAATAACTCATGCATGTCAGTTCAGACAGAGACCCAGTTGAGATCAGATGGAGGGGCAGTGTACTATTAGTTGCTAGAATATTCCATTGTGAATATCTCTTGCATGCAAAAGGAATTCTTTCCTTGAGGATTGTGCAGTTACTTCTTCAGGTTTTGTGAGTGTGATGAGGCCAATTCACACATGTGGCATCAATGGAACCCAAGAAAAACTGCGCAAGGAAATAGGAGGCTTGGAGGGTTTGAGGAGGACATATACAGTGTCTATTCGGTCTGTGAGCTGTATTGTTTGATTGCAAAGAGAGCAGGATAGCTTGAGAGCTGATTCTTTTTGTAACTTGAACAATATTTCCACTTGTATGATAATACAGAGATTGGGGTTTTAGGCTGATGCTTTCCCCAGGATATTTCTTCTATGTTATGTGTGATTGATTTCTCATTCTCAGTTATATGTGTTCTCATTGATCTTGCTCATATTCGATTAAGCTTCCGCAAAGTTTGTTGTAGAAGTAGATCTTGTATTTTTCTTTAGTATATTGCATAATCTGTTGATCTACAGTGGGAATTTCTACATGGTATTGGAACAAAGGTGATCAAGGCGAAGAACATATACAAGAAGGGAGAAGTTTGAAGTTTGAGGTCCCTGAATATAGAAATCGAGTTCTTATCACATCTCAATTTCAACAATGGTGTTCAACAGTTTAAGACTCGAGTATGCCCTTGATGTCAACTCGAATTATATAGCTTGGAAGGATCACATGGAAGTAGTATTAGAGGATAATGGTCTAAAGGACTTCATTGATCAAGAAGTCCCCAAGCCGACTGATGCTACTCAATTGGCGGAATGGGAGAAATGTGTGGCTAGAGCAAGGAGAATCCTTCTGGAGGGAGTTTGAGACCAAATAGTCTTGAGTCTCCATGGGAAGGAGACACCATTTTCGATGTGGAAAACATTGAAAGATCTATATCAGAATAGCAGCGATCAGAGGAAGCTGGCGCTGAAAGACAAGCCTCGGAAAATCAAGTGTGAAAAGGGCGACACGATCTCTACATATCTGAACAAGCTCACTACCTACAGGGATGAGCTTGGAAGTGTAGGGATCATGACTGCTGATGATGACATGGTGAGTCTTACACTCCTTGGTCTTCCTAAGAGCTGGCATAGCTACCAAGAATCGGTTAATGGAAGAGAAAAACTACCAGATTGGGAGTGACTTTGGTCAGATCTGATGTAGGAGGAAATAAGAAGAAGCACCAGAGATGGATCGTCATCGAAACAAGATGATGAGGAAAATCTAGCCTTAGCGAGTAAGGTGAGGAAAGGGAAAGGGAAGGTGTCCCATCCCAAATCCGGTTCTTCCCATGGTGGGAAGAAGTTTGACAAATCGAAAGTGCGATGCTTTCATTGTCATGAAGTGGGCCATTATGTTACAAATTGTCCACCGAAGAAATCCAAGAAGGGTTCCTCGAAGGGATCTAATGGTGAGGCACTGGACTCACAGTTTGAGCTAGATTTCTTGCTTATCGCATGCATGGTTTCATCCATGGTTGGATGTGTGTGGTACCTGGACAGTGGAGCTTCATTCCACATGTCAGGTGACAAGAATCTTTTTAATACCTTGGAGGAGAAGGATCTCCAGATGTGGATCGAGATGGGCGATGATGGAAAGTACCGTGTTTCAAGTGAAGGTACAGTTGTGTTTCAGAGGTAGCATGGAGCTCCCCTCACCCTGATTGATGTAAAGTATGTACCAAGTCTGAAGAAGAATCTTGTGTCTGTCACTATGCTAGAAGATAAAGGCTATGATGTAGTCTTTAGTAACGGAAAGGTATTCCTGAGGCATATCGGTACTGGACAGACAAAGCGAATTGGGATTCGAGTAAAGAATCTCTACAAGCTAGAGGTAGATGACTGTGCTTCATTGAGTTCCAAAGCTGAGATGGTGTAGAGTGAAGATGTTGGCGAGCTATGGCATAGAAGACTGGGCCACTTGCACCATGGAACCCTTAAGATCATGCAACAGATTTCTACTGGATTACCCAAGGGAAAACTTGAGCAGACGAATACATTGAAAGGTTTTACCTTGGGTAAGTATGAGAAATATTCCTTTCCGGATTGAGACAGTAGAGTTGGAGCAATCTTAGAGCGAGTTCACTCAGATGTTTGTGGACCATTCTCTACAGCCTCCATCGCTAAACAAAGATACTATGTTATTTTTATTGATGATTTTTCTCGTAGATGCTGGATCTACTTTATGCAAAAGAAGGATCATACCTTCTTGAGGTTTTGTGAGTTTAAAGCCTTGGCAGAGAAAGAATATAGAAAGAACATAAAAGCATTGCGTAGCGAAAATGGTGGAGAGTATGTATACTAATAGTTTAAAGACTTCTGCGCTGCAGAAGGAATTAAACGAGAATTGATGGCACCCCATAACCCAAAGCAGAATGGGGTGGCCGAAAGGAAGAATAGATCAATTGTGGGAGCAGCTCGAGCAATGTTGCATGACCAAAGCCTACCACTGCATTTGTGGGCTGAGGCATGCAATACAATAGTATACTTGCAGAACAAAAGCCCGTAACATATACTGGGAATGAAGACACCTATGGAGGCCTTTTTCGAGAAGCAACCAGATGTGAGTCACTTCTGAATCTTTGGATCATCAGTCTACTATCATGTGACTAAAGATGCTCGAAAGAAGTTGGATCCAACAACTGAGTTGGGAATACTTGTGGGGTACACGGATACACCCCACAACTATAGGGTGTACCTGCCTACTAGTCAGAGGACAGTGGTACACAGGGATCTGAAGTTTGACGAGGAGAAAGGCATGTGATTATCACATGAGAGGGAGCTCAAGTGGCATGTAGAGGAGGAACTTTCAGTTCCTAAGGAGGAGGAGCCTCAGATTGATGTGGAGCAGCCGCATGCAGAGGATCTAGAAGTGGAGACATCCACTCATGTTGAGACTTCAAGAGATGGGCGAAAATGCTCAAGGGAAGCTGACAGGTTGATGCTGGATGTGTAGGAGAATGTGGGACAACCATCTTCTCAGTGCAGATAGAGGAGGTCGCCTGAGCGGTAAAATGGGTACATGGCCCTGGTTGGGGAGTGTGTAGATATCAAAACTTCTTCATTCGAGGAGGCAGTGCAACAACCAGTCTGGGTTGATGCAATGGGAGAAGAGTACGACTCTATCATTTAGAAAAGTGTATAGGATGCTGTCCCAAGACCTCATGGTAAGTCAATAGTGAGTTCCAGATGGCTTTACAAGGTAAAGCAAGCCGCTGATGGCAGCGTTGAGAAACATAAGGTAAGGTTTGTTGCCCGGGGTTTCTCATAGGTTGAGGGGATAGACTACAATGAGACTTTTTCTCCCGTAGCAAGGTACTTATTGATTAGATTGATGTTGGCACTATCAGCTTAGATGGGGTGGAAGATCCACTAGATGGACGTGAAGACAACATTCCTCAATGGGAAGATTGAGGAGGAGGTGTACATTGAGCAGCCAGAGGGTTTCAAGACCTTCAATCATGAGTCGCATGTGTGCTGACTCAAGAGGGATTTGTATGGGCTGAAGCAAGCACCTCGTGCTTTGTACACCAGGATCGACATCTATTTCACTGGATTGGGCTTCATCAAGAGTGAAGCAGATGCGAACCTTTACCACATCATGGTAGAAGGTAAACCACTGATAATTGTTCTTTATGTCGATGATCTGATTTCGATAGGTGATGATCAGCTGATACAGTCTTGCAAGGAGGACCTTGCAAGAGAGTTCGAAATGAAAGACATGGGTCTTATGCACTACTTTATAGGCATGGAGGTGTGGCAGAAAGATGGTGAAGTATTTGTGTCTCAAGGAAAGTATGTCAATGAGATACTTAGGCACTTTAACATGGAGAAGTGTAAGCCCATGCAGACTCCTCTAGCTGGGAACTGGAGGAAGGAGGATGTTACTTCAGGTGAGGTAGTAGCTGCTATTGTTTATCGACAGCTGGTGGGTTCACTTATGTATCCGGTGAACACACGACCCGAATTATGCTTTGCGGTGAACCAATTGAGTCAAGTGATGGTTTAGCCTACCAAGATGTTTTGGAAGGCAACAAAGCATGTGTTGAGATACCTCAGAGGCACATCTCAGTTCGGATTGTGGTACAAATGGATAGAGGGAGTGAAGCTACAGGGCTTCACAAATGCAGATTGGGCAAGGAGTCCATCGGATTGGAAGAGCACTTCTGGAGGAATCTTCAACCTTGGTTCAGCTATAGTTTCCTGGTACAGTAGGAAATAGAGGTAAGTTGTACTTAGCTCAAAAGAGGCTGAATGCATGGCTGCTAGTTAGGCTGCACATGAGGCCATTTGGATGCGGAAGATTCTAGTGGGTTTGTTTGGTCAGAGGATGGATCCAACCGTGATCTACTGCGATAATCAAAGTTGTATCAAACTCTCTGAGAATCTAGTTTTTCATGACAGGTCCAAGCACATTGATATCCAGTATCACCATATTCGAGACTGTGTGGTCAAGAGGATCATGTTGTTGTTGTATGTTTCAACTGAGGAATAGGACGCAAATATTTTGATGAAGGCATTGTCAAAATGCAAGTTCGAGTTCCACAGAGACAGGATTGGGGTTACTGATAATCCCTTTCTTGTTGAGAGGGAGTGTTGAAAATAGCAACAAGAAATGCTAAATATAGAAGCGCTAAATTTAGTACTACTATAAATAGCATTTTGGGATACCTTCCTATTTTAGTTAGTCCCTGAACTAAAATAGATAAGTAAAAATTCGAATTTGATCTTAGCAGCTGTTTGTAAAATAATTAATTAATTCACAATGAGTTAATTAGTTGTAGTAAATCAAACATGAAGTCTATGTGGGGACATGCAATAGTTTCTCCATTAATTGAGGAATTTATCCATCAGTTAAAGAGATAAGGATGAGTTGTAATTAGTTGGCTTAGTGAACTGAGTCAAGTCCAGTTATATTAATTCAAATAGTTTGTTGAATTAATTGTGAGTTTAGTTAGTTAATGCATGCATGCATGTAACTGCTGCACTTCAGATAACTGAATATTCTCTCATAAATAAATCATGCATGTCAGTTCAAACAGAGACCCAGTTTAGATCAGATGGAGGGGTAGTGTACTATCAGTTGCTAGAATATTCCATTGTGAATATCTCTTGCAAGCAAAAGGAATTATTTCCTTGAGGATTGTGCAGTTACTTCTTCAGGTTTTGTGAGCGTGATGAGGCAAATTCATACATGTGGCATCACTGGACCCCAAGAAAAATTGCGCAAGGAAATAGGAGGCTTGGAGGGCTTGAGGAGGACATATACAATGTCTATTTAGTCTGTGAGCTGTATTTTTTGATTGCAGAGAGAGCAAGATAGCTTGAGAGCTGATTCTTTTTGTAACTTGAACAAGATTTCCACTTGTATGATAATACAGAGATTGGGGTTTTAGGCTGAGGCTTTCCCTGGGCTATTTCTTCTGTGTTAGGTGTGATTGATTTCTCATTCTCAGTTATATGTGTTCTCATTGATCTTTCTCATATTCGATTAAGCTTCTGTAAAGGTTGTTGTAGAAGTAGATCTTGTATTTTGCTTTAGTATATTGCATAATCTGTTGATCTACAATGGGAATTTCTACACCAAATATGCGCGAAAATTAAGTGAAGTGATGTTGGGAGGATGTGAAAGCTGAACATGTGTGTGAGCATGATCCTCAACATCACTTGGCAGTGGTGGACCTGTTTGATGAGGGGTTGGTAGAAAATCATTCGTGACAGTGACCGCATCCGCATGAGATTGCACAACTCCATCAGTGAAGAATGTTGAGCGAGGCTTGATTTCAAACTTCTTCTTGGGACGGGTAGATTTCTTAAGGCAATACTCAAATCGGTCCCAAAGATAGGAAAATTTCATTTGGCTCCTCGAAGCTTGAAACTGCAAGTCATGAAAGCGCTACTAAAAATCCATGATCGATTCATGTGGAGCCTTCTATCGTTATAACAATTTTCGGTCAAGATGGTCTGGATCAAAATGATAGAAAGTGTCTTCAATGAGATCACAAAAGTGCTCAAATGAGTGCATGCTGTCAGCCATTAGGCTGAACAACCATTGAAGTGGAGATTCATGAAGTATGTATGCAAGAAACAAGTTGGCCTGTTTGTCAGAACACCCATCTTCCTCTTGAAGCATGGAAAGAAAGTCATGTATGTACTCAGGCCAGGCCACTTCGCCTTCACCATCATACGTGTAAGTGGATAAGTGATCAAAAAAATCCCTCGTGATGGTGACATCTTCATGATTCGAAAAACATTGCAGAGGGAGAAGAGTGCAAGAATCCATGAAAGATATGCAAAGGTTCAAAACCGGATGAGAGGACACAACTTGTCCTCTGGCCCTCCTTCTAGCACCAAAAATGTTGACGGTGCCGGACCCGCCAACCTGTTAGGGGATCTCCTCGGTAAGAAGTCCCAATTCCTCAGATCGTTTGGTGTAGGAGTCTCAGTAGTGGGTCGTATGGTAATGCCTTGGCCATGATTTCACACAGAGGCAAGTAAGATAACTCTGTTGGTAGCAAGGGTGTGACAACTGTAGTGAGTCAAGGAAGGTGCATGAGAGGTTTTAATACATGGGGGTTTAGATGAGTGCACCCCTTGGCAACCTATAATAGTACTAGACTTGGAAGGGAACACACGAGCAAAGATACATCACAACATGGAAGGACAGTTAGCGAGCAATCCAAAGTGATGGTTAAACAAACAACACATTTCAGAAAGATTCATACATACTTATACAGAATAGTCCATGTTGTAACATTATTTGGTTTTGATAAGTTAATATATTAGTCAAAAATAATTTTAAAATGTTAAGTTAGGATATGGATGCAAAAGAAAGAAAAGTTAAAATGTTAGGCCAATTTAATGTTTTATAGGCATCCATATCAATAAAATGTTAGGTGTTAGCTGCCCTAAATAAAGAAGGCAAAAGGAAAATAAAATGTTAGGGAAGCAAAAAGAAAAGAATGGCTTCATTTCATATTTCCTAAATGCACAGGCTGCTAGTCAAAATGCGCCACAAGTCAAATATCAAATGTGACTTTCATGTGCAGAAGAGAAAAGGCAAGGATTAAAGGTTTTGCTATAAGGTTTTATATATCAATTAATTTTGGTATTAATCCTTATTCCTAAGTTTAAAACCCTCAAATCATCACTCTGCTCATATTATCCTCCACCCACTTATTCCTAACTTCATTACCCCCTCATACATTGCAAATATTCCCTATCATTCATTAAATTATTTTCCTGACCCTACCAAACAACTCGTCACCTCACGATTAGCTCTCCACCACCTTTCACTCCATCTCCACCCATCTCCCACGATCTGACGGTCCACATCACATTCTCCCCCCCCCCACCATCCGAACTTTACCATTGGGGTGGGGGTTGGAAATGGGCGGTATATGAAACCACGACCTCCCCTACGTGTCAGTGCTAGATCTTTTTGGACCCCCCTCGGGTGAAACCACTAACCATTCTCCCCCCCTCAAAAAATATGTTTCTCTCACTCCCGACACTGCTCTCCTACCCATTGTGCTCATTCCACTCACCTTCCACCACGTTATTTTCCCGTTAAATCCACCAATCACCTCCATTCCCTCATAAATTAACCCATTAAGCAATTAATTGTTTAGCCATTAATCCAACGGACCTGCACCATCTCCAACGGAGAAACCAGATCAATTATATAAACCTCCCTTTTGCTTGTGAACAGGTTATCGAATTCATGCATTATTACTATTATTGATTTGTTACAGGTTTGCTAGACTAAAAATTCAACTGTTTCTACCCGCCAACAACATTGTTTGCTCATTCTTTTTAGTCTATTGCCTCTGTTCTTGCCTCCAGAACCTGACTCCTCTCTGTGTATCCAAGTCTCCAATCCAATTTTCACTCATATCCTTAGCTTTATTAAAAAATGCCTCCAAAAGACAAAGGACCAGAGGAACCTGTTAATCCTCTGATCTATCCTCGCATAGATTTTCATCACATACCTATGGATGACAAAGACTTCAAAATCAATGAAACTCTTTGCGAATTGGACCTCTTTGAGATGTATCACTGGCTTGAGGACAAATACATTGACAAAACTGATGACATTCAGTTGTGGGAGTCCAATTTACCCCACTATATTTTTCCTCGTACCCACAACACCCCAGAGTTTGTTAGGAAGTTCCATGCATCTTATTTACCAAGCCAAAGTGCCATCATTACACCCACTGGAGAAATTCTGTTTACCATCACTCCTCAGGCCATAGATCAGATCATGCAAGCCCCTAAAATAGAGAATGCCACCCCCTTTTCCTATGAAGCATTTGTTGAGTTATACCAGAAATTAGACTTTGCCAAGAGGACCCAGACTCTTGAGTTATTCTTGACACAAGACGCCCCATTGCTAAAAAGAAATCCTCCCTATCCATCCTCTATTTTCCCAAAGAGATCCAAGCATATTATCACAATTGTCTCCTACCTCCTTGGCTACTACTCTGATCAGTGGGTAGATGAGGCCATCATAGGATTTCTGTCCATTTTCTCTGCTGATTCTAAACCCTCCATTGTGTTTAACTTTAGCCAATTTCTTGCAGAGTCAATTCATCAATAGCTTATCAAATCCCCAACTAAGGAGGTATTCAAGTATTCTTCTGTACTAGTTTATATGTTCTTATACTTTCAGGGAGACAACATCAACCTTGCTTTGCAAAAGATGGATGAAAAAGGAAACTAGCAGTCAGTCATCTTTTGGACTACTCTGGTAATGAATGAACAAAAGGAATATAGATATAAACAGTTTACATAAATGTTTGTTCATCTAGCAATCAATATTCTGAGTAGCAGGATAGAACCAAGGATCAATGAGGATATCAGAAAGGTGTTGCAGTTGTCAAACCAAGTTTAGACAGGGGATTGGTACCTGTACCAAAACTATACCGAATTGAGAATATTTGGATGTGCGATTGCACCTTACAAGCTGCATAAATTCCTCCCAATGAGGATTTTTTCCTTGGAGTACATAAGGAAAATGATAAATATGGATGAAATCCACTTTGTTGCTGACAAGAAGAAGTCCCAGTTTAAAATAAAAATACAGATTGGGCCTTTCATTTGCAACACAAGATCAGCAGGGGAAGAAGCAGACAAGCTTCTAAAGGAAATGCAGTTCAACCTAAGCTTTACTTGGTCATATGATCCATTAGGGGTCATTTCTAAATTAAGAGCAGAAGCCAAATATACTCCTTATTTTCACACAACTAGGCCAAAGATGGAGAAGTACAAAAACCAGTTAGAATGGATTGAGAATACCTTACAAGAGGCAGAAGAATAACTGGTATCATCATCTACAGTACAAACTCCTACCATGCAGAAGAAAACAACTAAGAGAAGTAGAGAGGAAGAGTCCCCTTCAGGGACTGACATTTTCAGTGAAGGATTCAAGATCATGTACAGAAAGAAGGCCAAGCTTAGTTCTAAACTAAGCGTCAACAAATATTCAGAGCAGGAGACCATTATCACCACTGGTGAGCCACTTGTTTTCTCATTATTGGGTGATCAAACCACATAGTTTCCCACCACCTGCACGAATTCATAGGGGTAGTAGAAAATTATGCATACCAACACTTCTACTACAGGGGAGACAGAGAAAAATATAATGGACATATTTAAGGAGATAAAAGTCAGGAATGAGGCCTTGAAGATTAACACCTAAAAGCAGTTTTGGAAGCAGACTTCTGGTGCTCAAGGCAGGCTGTTTTTCAGCCTTTGATTCTAAAAAATGGAAGATTCAAATGGAATTCCTCCTGGCATAGGTTCCCCAGCCTAGGGCAGTACACATCCCATTAACGAAATGGAGATACATAAACAGATTGGGGAAATGATATTTTCAACTGTCACTAACACTGCCATGAGTTTGTCAAAACTGCAGGTTACCTTAGCAAATGTCCAATCACAACTGAAGATGGAGAAGGTCTCTGCACTTTCCAAAGACACCAAGATTAAAAATCTGGAGGATTTGGTGATCCAAGTGGGTTATGACCCTTCAAACATCGATGCTGCAGAAGAGCTAATAAAGAAAAAGAATTTAGACATAGCAGCATTAAGGAAGAAGTTAAAGTTTCCATCTACAGAAGATCCTCTAGCTAAGGATATTGAAGAGACAGAGAGACAAAAGGTAGATATGATGAATCTCATCATGGAGCAGAATGCACAGTTGAAGCAAATGGAGAAGTTGATTAAAGAAAAGGAGAAAGCTGCTGAAAGGACTATTGCCCCTTTGGAAGCAATTCCTATCACAGCCATTCCTATAGCCATATCTGCTACAACAAGTACAAGAGATGTTGCAGATCAATTGGCAAATGCAGTACAAAACATGTCTCTCCAAACTGAAGAGATCAAAAAGTTACAGGATCAAGTGAAAATTGTACAGGATCATCAAAAGAAAACTGAGATTTTTTATGCAGCAGAGCTTCAGAGAGCTCAAAATCAGATAGAGACATGGAAGAAGTCAGTAGCTGAATATTCTATTGGCCACACCCTGGGTCATGTTAAAGAAATCATCTGGGATAATATAATTGAAGAAATAGATGAAATCTGGCCTTGTATCCAGATTATTTTTGAATAGAAGGAACTCATGGAGAAAGCTAAGCAGACCATCGCCACTATCAATGCTCAGGGAGAAATGCCTGCTATAGCCAACAACATCATAAAGTTCCTTAATTCCAAAATGATATATGAGCTAGATGATCTAGGAATGGATGATAGAATATAAACTATTATGGAGGTAAAGAAAGTTATAACAAAGAAGAACTTAGTTGTACAACTGACAAAGAAGTGTCACACTCTGGAAGTAGAAGTTAACAAGTTTTTCACTAGGATTGAAGCATTGAATAACAAAGGTCTACCTTCACTATTTGCAATCAATGAAAAATTAATGACCAGGGATGACTACATGAAGAAGCTTCAGGACATTGCCAAGGATACAACTAAGTCTTCTAAAATCAAAGGTTCTATGACAGGCAGAGCTTTTTACGAAGCTATCGACAACATAAGTTTTATTCAACATGAGATAAAACATATGTTTATAGTAGATCCAACTTTTGCTCGGTATACTGAGGTAGATGAAATCTACCACAAGGTAACCAAGATTGCTATTCCAGATGAAGAACAGTGGGATAAATTGTGTGAAATTCAGGACTAAAGGACATGTCAGCTTCATCAACACAACACCCGAATAGTGGCCACTCAACAACTGTTCTCCTTCAAAGCAGGGCTAGATGTTTAGATTCATTTCTTTTGATCGTATTAAGAATCTTTCTAAGTTTAAAGCACCTGTTTATAAACAGTTCATTGGTCATCCAATCATTAAAATCAACAAAACATTATAGATGCTTTGGCATAACCAATTGAACTTAGGTTATCTCAAAGGACAACAGTCCATACATGCATGCGTAAGCAAACCAATACATATATCATATAGAGTAAACTAGATAGCATAGAATACAATACAACATATGCATGAAATGTGTTGGCTTTTATTATATAAAGAAGTGTAAGTTCCAGTCATAAAATACATCCATGTCCAACCACTAGTTCCAATAGTGGAACATTACATCCACATCCGCCTACTCCTCCAAAGAGATATACTAGCTCTACGCAGTGGAGAATCCAAGGCTTGTTACAATACTATCCAAGCTCTTTCCAAGATAGTCTTATTGGAAGCTTGGCTGACCAAAAGCATTTACAATGAGTTATGAGGTTCTATTTATAGCAAAGGGAGGGGTGACCCTTGACATTCCCCTTTGTGACAGTTCATCTACCCTCATGACTCTTCATCTACTCTATGACCGTTACATCCTACTATTGACACTTGAACTTCCACTTGACACAACGTTACATTAAAATGCACATGTGCTCATGTGAGACAAAATGGATTGAGCAAGCCATGCAAGACATCAATGACACTCAGTCCGTTGTGGTGAGACCAACTCTTTGACATGCTTGTGATGTTGAAGGTGGTGAGTTGATGCCAAGCTTGGTCATCTGTGATGGTGTGCATGCACCCCATGGTGACATCTTGCTAAAGCGAACTCTTGCCTTCGTTGCATCCGAGTGCATTGGTGTGGCTCCTTCATCCAACTCGTCTACTAGCATGTGCATGGTCTTCTTGGTGCAATTGTATTGGAAACACACTGATGCATATTGTTGGTGCTGATATTTCAGTGTGTGTTGGTGGTCATGCGCATCAACTGTCAATTACATGCTCAGCTCTAGTCAGACATGCTTCTTGTCTTCGCCTTGGTGAGTGTGCTGAATGGGTTGGATCGCATGCATGTGCACAATGACATGCATGTTTTTGAATCCCTTGCATGTGATCAACAACATTTCTTACCATGTCTGCTCTATGCCAATTGCTGGGATGGATCTATAACTTGTACATGCATAGTTTCATCTGTGACTGCATGTTGTGCCCCCTCTTGTTCTTGTTCCTGCTGCAACTCATTCGCTTGTCTGTGCACTCATGTTATTCCTTGAGTTTCTGCTTCAACACATGCAACTCCTTCTTTGTTCCATTCTCTGTCTTCACGCGACCTTCATGTCGCGCCGTCACCTCGTAGCTCGAGTCTCGAAAGTTGCTTTCATCAACAGTGGATCTGCTTGAGCTTGCAACTTTGTTCCGCCTCCGTGTTGTCAACAACCTTCCTCTTGCATTCATCGCATCTAGTATGCTACCTTTAATTGCTGTTCATGATGTTGCTCACTGTGATGTTGCTGCCATCATATCTTGATGTCCTTGTCTACAAACAACTTGATGTCTTCGTGAGTAGGCAAGCTCATAGACACTTGATCGACTGCATCCCCAAGTGTGCTCTAAATGGTGTCTTCAACTCTGCTCTCTTGGAAACCATTGTACCTATACTGCTGAGAGGCAAATGAACACCTGCGATACCTGGAGAGATGGAAATACTCATGGAAAGCAATTTGTCAGTTGAAAACCAAAATGAACTTGAGAACTGACTTGCAACATACTTGTGTGACTGATCATGAAGGTTGCACAATTTTCATTGGGAGGTCAGGAGACTGACTACCAAGACTGCACAAGGCATGGTTTGGGATGTTGGGAGGCTGCCTGACTGCTGAAACTGTAAAATGCACAATCTAATGTAGTTGTTGACTACTAGAATTGCACAATCTCAACTGGTAATGGTTGCAGGCTCAGTGACTGCATTACACAATTTTCTGGGCTAGCAATCATTGTCCCTTAGAATTGCGCAATGTAAGACTGGAGGACAGTCACTGGGAAGAAATGTGCATTTCCTGAGAGGAAGGCAAAGCCTTCCTTCTCAGGATTGCGCAATGTTGTCTTGGTGAGGCAGAGTTCAGGCCAAGGCTGCCCAGACCCGCCAATGGGCGTTTGAAAGCGAATTTGAATGTGAATGAATGGGGATACTGAGTGTAAACAAAAGTGAATGGTCATGCAGGCAAACAGTGGATGAAAAATTCAGAAAATTGAACAACATGCATGTGAGTGAGGCGAGTCGCCGATTCGACGATCGTTCGTGAAAAACAGTTTCATGCATGTGACAACAGTGAGATAACAACAAAAACTGAAACGGTGCTAGTATGTATTAAAACAACAACAAGCGCTCACTGAAATCAAGCAGACAATATTCATACGAAATGAAACACAAAAAGTGCCAGAAATGCAACATAAGACATGGAAAGCGGGCTTACCCCAAAAGAACTGAGTTGAATGTGTTGACGGCTCCTAGATGTGATGTGGTTTGTCAGAGCTACAAGGTTTATGTGAGGAATGAGCTCTAAAGTGCCCCATTCATGAGTTTTGATAAAATTGAGGTTGTGATGCGCATGCCACAAATCTAGGGAAAGCAACACTTGGTGGGAGGTTTCTAAAATGATCCTTGCATGTAACCTCCAATTGCCAAAAATAGATCCCTGAAACAAGGGATGCCTTTGCATGTTGCCTTGGGAGAAGTAGCCCATGCATGCAAGTATGTTTTGCTTGGTCCCGGAGGGAACCGTTCAACTCAACTGCACATGCAAGACGCTGTTCAACTGCTGGGAGAAAATTTCTAGCTGGGAGCTATGATGGTTGCTCAGAATATTTGTGGAATTTCTAGGCAGAGTAGCTGACTACTACCCAGATTTACGCAAATTCTGGGTTGAGCAGCCTAGCTGGGAAGGATTATGCCATTTTTTGGGTGAAGCTTTCTCAGGAGAATTGCGCAATTTTGGGGCCTATCTGGCTTCTACTCAGGATTGCACAAATTCTAGAGAGAAGGCTGGTTGCCCTCCATATTTGCACAAATTCTTGAAGGAGCTGCTTAGCCTGCTGTTGGACCAAGTCCGAATGAACAACCTGTGAGGGGAATGCATCAAGGTTTAATCGACAGGTTGTCTTTCTGCAAGAAAACCACTAGAGCTTATCTACTTAACGAGGCAAGACATACTGCTGTGATGGTTGGTAGGGAGGCTCCAAAATGAAGCTTAGGCAAAATTTTGGAGGGTGGTTGTAGCCGCTACAACAGGTTCTTATGGACAATTACTACATGTCCAAGAAACCTTGGAAGTTGAATCCAATGGTTTGTATGTTGTATTTATATGTATATTATTCTTAATAGAAGTTGAATTCATTTCCAACAATGGTATCGAAGTAGTGGTTTATCTACCCTGTTGAATAACTTGAGCCACTAATTTTGTGCCCTCCCTTTCTAGCCACAAAATTATGAGAAGAAGGACCTATATGAGAATAAACCTTTTCTTATAGCGAGTCTCGATGCCAAGTACATCTAGGAGGGTATACAAAGCCTAATATTAATAGTTGTCATGCCATTACTTATATGAGATCTTTGCTTTATTCTAAAGGCTGGTCATATTGGTTGAACACTTCTCAATTTGTATATTTTAGTTTTCATACCTGGCTATAAATTTATGACAAACTTATTTACGAAATTGAAAGTTTCTTTAATTTTCATTGTAAACAGGTGCATTTTCTGTTGAAGACAACACCCTTGTGAAAGTTGATTACAAGTGTTTTCTGATAGTGAACTGGAGAAAATGGCTAGAATTGATGATTTGTTAGAGTTATTAAGCACTCTAATGTTGTATACTATTCGTAACAATTTACAAATAAGAAAATGAACTCTCTTTGACATTCAAACCTATTTGCAATATGCACAAGACAAGATCAAGTTTCTGCAACTTTAATCTCGGTTCCAACGAGATGAACTGCGCCAAAAGAGTCATGATTCTGAACTGGCTCTTATTTAGAACAACTCCCTTTTTAAGTCTAACTCACATCAACAATCAAAGATTAATGATATTTGTGAGGTCATTCCAGGAGAAGATTTGCATGAAGATGTAAAGGTTCAACCTACACTTCCCAATCCCATCATTAGACCTTGGGAAGAAGTTGTTAACAATATGGAAAGAATTGGTCTTGGATATGACAAGAATGCATCCTTTCATATTCTAGACTATTCCAAGCCTATCTAGTTTCATAGTGTTTGGTTTCTTTAGGATGATTCATTTTCACTTGCTAACAGTTTGTCAGATACAAACATTGTGATCGGGTTGGCCATGTGAAAGATCGATGTTTTGATCTTACCCATTTTAGAATTGTGGTAAGAACATTCATGATTCAAATAGATGCTCCAGACACAAGGCTCCTGTAAGAATGAATATTCACCTTGGATGGATCGCTTTTTAGAAATGGTCTTCAACGACCAAGAAGATATCTCAGTCATATCAGAAAATTTGTTCTTGAGTATTGACTAGTCTTGTAATGAATATTTCTTAATCTTATCACCTTGTATCTAATAGGGGGAATAGATGGTCAGTTACCATATTTGAAGATTCATTAAGAAAACATTCATCAAGCATGCCTAAGCCATAACCTGAACTAGAGCCAGCTACCTGAGCTTAGAGCTAGATTCATCCATAACTAGTTTCAGAGTTGTAGCCAGAGAGAGAGTCATGCTCCATGAACATGATTTTTGGTTGGTGGTCTGCCTTAAACTGCCAAAGGGAAAATAATTTTATTTATGCTATGCAGTCTGTGGTCATCTTCAAACCATTATTAGGGAGCACTTCCACTAATAGAAGACTTCAACTTCTAGCCATATTTGGAATTGTTCTAGGAACTTCTTCGTGCTTTAGTTCAAGAGTTGGTGATCAACCTTAAACCACCACTATAGAGACCTCGAGTTCTATCAACTCATTTGGATTGTGGTCTTCCTTAAACCACCATTTCAAAGAGAAAATTCAACCATTAGATGTCATGCACTTTTGCATTTTAACTCTCTTCTTGGACTCTCATATACAACCCTTCGGATTAAGGGGGGGGGGGGATTTTAGAAACCTAATTTATTAGGGTTTTGGTGAATGGTTATTGCATGTCCAATAAACCTTGGAAGTTGATTCCAACAGTTTTTGTGTTGTATTTATATGTACATAATTCTTAATAGAAGTTGAATTCATTTTACAACATAATCATAGGACTTAAGTTTTAGATGTGACATTCCATCTAGCATATCTCTCTATATATTGTAATGTGCTTCTAAGTTTACAAAAACCCAAATTGATATAAGTATTATGTCCTAATTTAGGCATCTAAATTACCATAACATTTTTTGCATTGTTTTTGAGAAGCACACTTCGAGTTTAGCTAGACTTAGAGTTTTCTTCAAGATTTCCATTTTATTTTTCTCAAATATAAACATTTAAGAATTGGAGTAGTGGAGGTGATAAGATGAGAGGTAAGAATCTGCACATTCACTTTAGATGAGTATCCACAAGATCAAGTAATTTATATTTGTTTTCTTAAATTGGATTTAGTTTTAATTATGTTTCTTTACACATTTTCACTAGACTCAAGGATTAGAAAGATACATAAAACCGCCCAACTTCTAATAAAACCAACCACTAATCCATTTGTAATACAAGGGCAAAAGAAGATGCTAAATAATTTGTTTAGTAAAGGGAGGTATGCCACCACAGGGATCTTCTCAAATCCTTATACACAATTCATAATTGTCACTAGGGATGAATCTTCATTTGAAAAGATAGAAGCAGATCATAGCATCATGAAGATGATCCATAAGCGGAGAACTTAGAAGTTTCTACTAGTTATCCTTGTAAGGAGGACAAGGAGTCACATACCACATCTAATGAAGAAATACAAGAATCCCATTGCATTCAAGAATGCAATAAAAAACTTTCACAAGAAGAACTTTATCGTATGACAACAAAGGAGAGCCAATGAGTCAAAGATCACATTGAAACTTGGTTCCAAATGATCATTAGGCCATAACAGCACTCCATTTATCGATATTTATTAGCAACAAATCCATGTGAGCATCTGATCTCTCATGTCTAAGCATCTATTAAGGTATGCTTTCCAAACTTGGATATGAGTTTACTTATGATTTTTTTACACAAATGGATTCATTGGAAATTATCTTATACTTGAGTGAATGGCTTGTTTTTCTAGAATAAGCATAGAATAATATAAAAGAATAAATGGATTAATAATATTTTTTTATACAATAATTTGGTTCATATGGGGAGGAAAAGTATGGAAACAACTAGTGCCAGTGCTATTGTGTAGATTCTTTGTGTCAAATTGGCCCCTAATGCAAGGTTTGGTCGGAGGGATTTGGGTCACAAGAATGAGCCCCTCATATTTTTCGGTCAACATATGGTTGTGCGAAAAATTTGTTTCTCTTTGAAGGGATCTATTTAGTTGTTCTAGTTTCTGCATGGTTATGGGATCCACCCCCCTCAGGCGACCATTTTCTCAGTTTGGTTCCTATTGGAGGCAAGGAGAGCATCCAATCCTTTTTTTGTAGGAGGCCCATTACAAGGTCTGATCTAATCAGATGTGGGTTGTAACACCTCCTCCATGACATTTACCCAATTTTACTAGGCCTTCAGGTAAGCGTGAAGCAGAGTGCTACTATGACATGACCCGACCTCCAAGCTCCAGTTAAGGAAGTGAAGCTTACAAACTAACCACCAACTGATAACTCACAACATCCCTTAGGGCTACAAGGTCCTTAGGGGCCAAAGAACCACCCCAGGTGATCAAACCTTGAGATGGGGGCTTGTTTTCATTGAGCTAGGCTCCCAGATGCATGCGTGACAAGGCATGGGTGCAGTTTTAGGCCTCCAACCGCATGCACAACATTGCTTCCATGCAGTTCTGACTGAACTTGGCCAATTCAGAGGGCGTGGTCCTGATATCTGAGCCACAATTTTAGGCCAACCTCTAAACCATTACCCATAACTACCTAGGGCTTCTTAGAATGATAAATGACATAATGAAAAGGATAATCATACGAATTTGAGTCAGAAACTTGACCTAGACAGATCAAAACATACTAGGATTTTTTTCAAACACACTTTAAACATGTAAGATACAAGTCATGAATGCATATCTAACTATAAATCTTTGTTCTTTATCTAAACATCATCGAGAAGGTCTAATTACCTCTCAAGTAGCTACAACAATGCTTGTTATTCCATGCATTCATCAAGCATTCATCAACTTATCAAGTATAACGAGAGCCATAGCTAGAACCTGTTATGGAACCATGCTTATAACCAACATATAACCAGAATCTTAACCATGAAAGAACAACCATCAAAGCTACATAATAAAAAATATAAATTCTCATAAATCACATTATGAAAATAACTCTTAAATACATATGTAAAGTCAATAAATGCCCATACTTCAATGTACCACCCGACCATAGATTGGGCTGAACCAAATCTTTATTTCAGCTAATCACCCACATGCCATATTCCAAGCATGAATGTGGGATCTCATGGGATAAACCAAGACATAAACAACAAAGGGAATATAGAGGTTAAACCACCTCCACCCTCAAACTACCGCGATCTCACCAAAACTAGTCAAGAGATCACAAACCAAAACAAGTTTGGATGCCTCATAATTCCTTCACCATACCTTGAGGAATTTTCCTATCTCCATCCACTTGTTGAGGGCTTCCCGGATAAAACCATATCCACCCCCAACACTTGGGAATTTTCATGAGACCACCTCACCTAGTTCCAAAAACTTCCAGCAATCCAAAGCTCAACGAAGAGTGAACCCCATCACACCATGTCTATACAAGAAATGGAAAGGAAAGGATGAAACCACTATCAAACCTGACAAAACCTATGCCAATTACAACAAATGAACCAACTAAACAAATTCATGTACCATGCATTCACACCTCAGCCAAGAATTCACACATGCAATATGTTACCTTCAAAACTTCCTGCTAAAGTTGCTTGCTCCCTTTGTGTTTCCTTTCTTGTCCTTTTCTTTCCTTTTCTTGCTTGTTTTCTTTCTCCTCTTGGTGCTCTCTCTCCCTTTCTCACTAATTCGAAAACAAAACTAACAAAAGGTTCAATTGACAAAAAATTGACAAAAGATGTGAACTGATCCTTAGAATCCTTTTTATCATTGAGGCCTCTATTTTCTTCATTTTCCTTAATTTTACATCTAATTTGCCTCTCATGCAAATTTGTGTCTCTTCACCTTCATTTTCTCCTATTTTCCTTTATTTCATAAATAAAATTCCAATTAATGCCTCTTTTCCTTTTTCAATGCGGCCCTTTGCCAATTTCCATAGCCATTAATAAACCAAAAGTGATGCCCATTATAGTGCTTTTCCCAACATTCAACTTGGAATACGTGTCCCATGACCTTGGTCTTTTTTGCCTTTATTAACCTTTATTACATGAAATTTTAACTTGGGGTTGCTACAAACCCCTCCCCCTAAGGGGAACACTATTCTCAATGTTCTATGACACTGATGACCAGCAAATCGCTGAAAAAAGAACATACCACCTATGGAACTTTGTAACATAGATCGATGCAATATTTACAATGACACCATGCTAAAAGTGAAACAAACATACTGCTTATTGGAGATTTATAACAAAACTCATCATGGTATCTACAACCATATACATATATACATATAACAAAAACTCATTTGCTTAACCAAACAAATAATGAAAGATACAAAACCTGCATCTGATCAGGCATCTCCCATGTAGCTTCATCACGCTCAAAGTGCTTCCACTGCACTTTAACTTGCTTGATTGCTCAGTTTCGGGGCATGAGATATTTCCACTGCAACATGCATTTTGGTTATGGATAGAATTCTCCCTTTGGTTCCACCTGCAATACAATCTAGTCAATCACATGATCAACATCCTATACATATCTCTTAAGTAATGAAACATGGAAAACATCATGGACTTTCACTGCCGGAGGTAGTGCAAGTCTATAGGCCACTGGTCCAATCCTCTCAAGGATCTCAAAAGGCCCACAACACTGAGGTTCCATCTTGGCAAATCATCCAATCCTCAAGGAACTCCTCTTAGGCTTGATGCATAAGCACACATGCTCCCCAACCTGAAACTCGTTAAATGCCATGTGCTGATTTGCATAACTCTTTTGCCTGTCTTATGCTTCCTTCAAACTCATTTTAATAACTTACATTTCCTATTCCATCTCTACCAACATGTCCGGTCCAATCAACACCCTGTTCACTGGATCACTCCAACTGATAGAAGTATTGTAACCCTGCCCATAAAGTGCCTCAAATAGACTCATCTTCAGGGAATCCATATACCCGTTATTATATGCAAAATCTACTAGTGGAAGATACTCTTCCCACTTTCATTGTTGATGCATGACATACATCCTGAACATGTCATCAAGAATTATGTTAACCCTCTTTGTCTGTCCATTTGTCCATGGATGATAAGTTGTACTGAAGGTCAAATTTATCCCTAAACCCACAAACAACTCTTTCCAAAACCTAGAAGTGAACTTGGAATCTCTGTCTGATACAATCTTCTTAGGAACACCTTGCATTCTCACTATCTCCTTGATCAAAATCTGAGCTACCTCACTAGTTGAATTCATAGACTCAACTGTAATGAAGTTAGCTACCTTACTTAACATGTCAACCACAACCATGATAAAATCATGTTACTTCAATGTCCTCAGCAAACCTGTAATGAATTCCATGGAAATGGCCTCCCATTTCCACCCTGGAATCAGAATCAACTGCAATAAACAACCTGGATGCTTACACTCTACTTTCTGTTGGAAACCTTTGAGAACTACTAGGGAGGGGGGGGGGGGGGGGTGAATCAATAGTGTGACGTGTATACAATTTTTACCAATTATTACTTCACTTACTAATTCATGCATATAACCAACAATATATTATATGATCACATTAATATAATAATGTAAGCAACTAAATCAAACAACCATGAGAGAAACAAAACCATCACCACAAAAACCATCACATATGAGACACAAGATATCTGGTGGAAAACCCTCCATCAGGAAAAAAACCACCCTTGTTGCTATTGTGCTGCTCTGAATATTCTATTAAGTGAAATATGTCTTTTACATAGATTTGCCGACTCCCATCAACATGGAGACTCAAACTCATATACAATCAGCTGACTTCGATCAGACTGGAGACTCAATTCTAGTGATTAGCTTGGAAGAATATGTTCTCCACGAATCTATAGACCACCTTTCACTAAAAGCCACCACGATCAATCGACCCTTGCCCAAAACTAATTAGACTATCCAACTATCATTGGATTGAGAAACTATTCGTTTCGCTGAAACTTCGCAATCACTACTCCACATCCATGAAGTCATTTCTCCTCTACTCTATGTGGATCTCCTTTCATCTATTTTCAAACTAGATCCCAAGAATTTTTTCTCAAACTGATTCAACTTTGCAATACAACCTCTAGCAGCAAGATATCATCATCAAAGAAAATATAAACACCACAAAAATATGTGCTCTCCAAACTACCAAATAGTGGCAACAACAAATCTAAATACTAACAAACCCTCACATCAATATAATGCTGCATAATACAAATAACATCATAACACACTATGGATATGTGCCAAATGCATCAAAAACTCTTGCAAAAACAAGTGTGAGAGTCACCAATCAAAAACACTATCCAACAACATACAAAAACTCTCCGAATAATCTATACTCCAACAACTTCAAGTCTAATCTATTCTGCAACATGCTCTAGAAAATTTTCATCACACAACTCTCACATCGCTTGCACACAATCCTCCAATTCCTTACTCACTCCATACTCCAAGATAATCAACCATACTATCATTGAGCTTCCTCCAAAATATAGATGAACTAAGGTGCTTAACTCAATAATTACAAGGAACTACTGAGCTCCACAATCGTTGTTCATATGCTTGATTTGATATAGATTTAGCTCATTGACTTTATCAAGCTACTAAATTCACTTTCATTTTGATATTTTCAATGGTAATCACTTTCTAGAATCTCCATGACCTTTTCTTACCTTTACATAAAAATTTCTGAACAAGACAAGCCAGAAAAATCATTAATTAACTTGAGCAGTGGGAGGATGTTGGGAATAATACTGAGAGGGGGGGCGGGGGGTAAATTAGTATTATCAAATCAATAAATTTTTCATTTCATAATCAGATTTATATACACTACTTCAGTGAAGGGAACTCGCGTGTGCACACAACTGTTCTTAAAGCAATTAGCGTAAATCTAGTGAACTTATGATTCAGTTAATTCATCATATGTTGATCTTTAATCAGTGCATCAATACATTATTAACCATTTAAACAGTAACCATGTGCAGTAATAACAGAATAAACCATCACACATAAGCAACACACATGAACACCAAGATTTAAGGTGGGAACCCAATGCGGGAGAAAAACCACCTGCTAATGTCACCTCTGTCTTCTTTTAATATAAGAAAAACATGTTTACAATATTGTACTGGCACAAACTCATACCAATATGCAGGCACCCACCTGCAGAAGACTACAACCTTTTCTCGTTATCCAACTTCTAATGGAAGGGAGCTACAACCCCCTAGCTCTTGTACTAGCTGATATGTTTACTAGTATGTAGGCACCAACCTACAGAAGGCTCCAACCTTCACTCATTCTCCAATTGCTACTAGAAGGGAGCTCCAACCCCTAGCTCTTGTACTGGCCGATATGTTTACCAGTATGTAGGCACCGGCCCACAGAAGGCTACGGCCTTCTCTCTTCCTCCAGGGATCACGTTTCATAAATTTTCAGACTAGATACTCCTGGTACACAATAACACAATATGAAGGCTATGTTTCATCCAATTTTCATACTGGACCCATCAATAATATTGAAGCTAAAAATCAATTACCACTGCAATATAACCAAGCACTGAAAACCCATCAATACTGAAGCAAATCACAATCAGTCAATCTGAACAATCAGATCACTGTCACCAGAACATAGAGCAGAACTGAGAACTCTGCATCAATAACCAGAACCAACTGCAAGTTCAAACATCATACTTCATAATGTATACACTACTTCGAAGTGTTGAACCAACATGTATACATGCCTTCACCAAGGCGAACCAGTGTATAGATATGAAAATATTAACTTAAGACTTCACAGATATTCCAGACTTTAGTCATACCCAGATCATAAAATTTACAGAATAAAACACGCGTTAGCATTCAGATCTAGACTATCAATGATTAGACCACATAATGATAATCTATTTCAGGCCTTATGATCTCGATCCATCATTAGATCTCATCCATCATCAACCACTTAGGTGTATCCTTATTTCACATCAAGCAAAGCACCAGAACCCATAACATGCATATTTGATTTTGATCTAACTTTTCATTAGATATTCATTACTTGTACACTTATCCCTTTGATCTTCTCCTTCTTATATATTTAGATCCTTTGTCAATACCTCATACCAGATAGTTATGATGTTGATATTCTTTGATGGTATCAATATTCTTTGTTGCGGTCATTACCATGGGTCAATACCATGGTAGGAACCCCTGGTATTCATTATCCTTGATTTTCCATCCCATACATGCTTTTCCTTCTGTGAAAGTGGGTGCATATGTATACACTCCTTTTGTTCTGTGAACCCGCGTGTATACGCTACTTGGAAAAAGCGAACCAATGTATACTTCATAAACCATTCTCTTTCTTCAACCTCTGGAGTCTGATCTGTAATCCTTTGCTGTTAACCTGTTGCATTGTGAACTGCCATCATTCATCATATATGAGAGTTTCTATCAAGGACAACATCTATACCATAATGCCAACAATCTCCCCCTTTGGACTTGATGGCAACCATATTGGTGTTTATTACGTCAAGCTGAAGAACCTGTTAGATATATCAAAGAAAACACCAAGATACTCTCCCCCTTTGACATCAAGGGAAAAGGGCGGACCAAGATATCCTCCCCCTTAGAGATATACTATGCTTTCCATGCTCCCCCTGAGCACATGTAGAGTCTGCATAGATATTTCTCTAAAGAACATGACTCTATAACTCAAATATGTGAGTGTGAATTTCCTATCACCAATGACTCATACATACATCAATCACCCTACCAAGTGGGGATATACCAAATGTTTATACATGACTGAAAAATTATTTCATCATCCTTCCCATGCATAGTGGGGTTACAAATTGAATCATAGGTCTTTTCATCACCTTTACATCAAATGATATACATGACATTTATAACAAATACCAATGATCTAAACAAGACCATGATAGTTATCAACAACTATCATACACCATATATGATCTACACCATAAGCATTTGTTAGCAGCATCAAGATCAACAACCTGTATATGTCCTTCATCAAAAGAGTCAATTGAATCAAAACAACTATGTGGATCAAGCAATACAAGTATCATTTGAGATTTCATCATAGGCCACCTCTGTCTCTAGCAACATAAGCATCATTACGTACCAATGTCTTCTAAAGAAAAACATAATGCCAACAATGTATTATTAGAAGCATAACATATGCTCCCATTGAACCTGTGCCAACTGTTCACTGTCAGATCTGATCATTGCATTTGTTAGTAAGAATCATCAAGGCATCATCATCAACCAGTTATTCATCAAGTTATTAAAAATTATGAGGGCCAAAAGTACTTCTACATATCATCAACAGACTGTAATCATCATCAATCAGAATAGAAAAGATAATTGATAATTGACTAAACCATATCAGACCCCTTTTCCTGAGTCTGTCCCACTGCTTCTTCAATAAAACAACATATATGCGACTGTGCAACTTCTAACTGACATATATACATGACTTTTCTTCATGATAATTGCATATGAGAATTGGAATACTGAAGTTTCACACTTTCAGCTCCCCTTGAGTTTGTTATGTCTATATACTGAGCTATGCCACATCTTTCTCACTGTACTTCCTTCTTCTTCCATACCTTGGAGTGTGATGATGTTTGCTCCTTTTGGTATGTTGGCCAAAATTTGCACCTGCATTCTTTTGTTATATGCCCAAACTTGTTACAAGCATAACCTCTTATATGTTTCATATTTCCTCTATAGCAGTCAATGGCTTTGTGACCAAACATATTGCAAGAAAAACAATATCCCTTAAAGCCCCTGGAAGATGATGATCTTTCTGTGACAGGACTATTAGCTTGAAACATTTTACTTCTGCATCTGGCTGTAACATGTCCAAAATTATGACATATAAAACATTCAACATTATTCATCAGAGGAAAGAACCGATTATTACGTCCATAGTTAGGAGTAAATGATTTTCTTTGAAGTCTTTCTTTCCTTGGTTGTTGATGGGGTTGACCTCTTATCTCTTGGTTGATCATTTTAGAATTTGCATTATAGTTCCTTGCCTCATCTTGTGAGCTAGATTCACCTTCAACAGTTTCATGAAAACCAAGACCAGTTTTGATGGTAGGAGACCTTTGACTACTAATAATATTATCCAATATCTTAGTACTATCTTGAAATCGTAACAATTTACCCTTTTCTTCTAATTTACCTTTTAAGATATTTAATTCAACCTGATATTTCTCTTCCTTTTCTAGACATTGCTTCTTCATGATTTCTTCAGCTTTTCTTCCTTCTTCCACTGGTTGCCTTAATTTGAGAATCTCATTTTCTTATTCTTCATTTGCTTGAGGTAGTTTCATTCTGCTTATTTGAATTTTCAAGATCTTCTTTTAGAGAGACAATCTAAGCTTCAAGTCTTTCATAGTAACTGGATCTATCTTCAAGTCTCTTGATTGTTGTACTTTTTCCATTTACTTCATTTCTTAATGATGTCACTTCATCTTGCAACTTTTGACAATGATCTTCCTTTTCCTTGTACTACTTCCTTACTTTGTTTCCTTCCTCCAACTGATATTTTAATATGGTAACTTCTTTGAAGGCACACTCCCTTTTCTTAAATAGATATTTTTGATCTCTAGTTTTATCAGTGAGTCTTTTAACTTCTGCCTCTATATTTCTTTCACTATCACTTTCAATATTTTCAACATTGCATGAATAGAGAAAAGTATCACTAGAAGACCAAAAAATTGTACCTGATACTTCTTTTGCTTGTTCATCTTCAATCTGAGGTGATTCTGAATCTGAATACTTGCTTCCACCTAATGGCCAATTGTCTCTCCTGTTGTCATTGTTCCTTTGAGACGTCTTCTTCTTCTAAGGCACTTTCTTCTTTAGCTTCTTTCCCATTGTTTCTACGGATCTTATTTAAGCGATCAAGCTTCTACCAAAGGAATTGATCTGATACCAATTGTTGGGAATAATACTAAGAGGTGTTGTGGGGGGGTGAATCAATATTATCAAATCAATAATTTTTTCATTTCATAATCATATTTATATATGCTACTTTAGTGAAGGGAACCCGTGTGTGCACACAACTATTCTTAAAGCAACCAACGTATATCCAGTGAACTTATGATTCAGTTAATTCATCATATGTTAACCATTTAAACAGTAACCATGTGCAGTAATAATAGAACAAGCCATCACACATAAGAAACACACATGAACACCAAGATTTAAGGTGGAAACCCAATGCAGGAGAAAAACCACCTGCTGCTATCATCTTTGTCTTCTTTTAATATAAGAAAAACATGTTTACCATCTTGTACTGGTGTATACTCATACCAGTACGCATGCACCCACCTGCAGAAGGCTACAACCTTTTCTCGTTCTCCAACTTCTATTGGAAAGGAGCTACAACCCCCTAGCTCTTGTACTAGCCGATATGTTTACTAGTACGTAGGCATTAGATTACAGAAGGCTCCATCCTTCACTCATTTTCCAGCTGCTACTAGAAGCGAGTTCCAACCCACTGGCTCTTGTATTGGCTGATATGTTTACCAGTACGTAGGCGCCAGCCTAGAGAAGGCTACGACCTTCTCTCTTCCTCCAAGGACCATGTTTCAAATTTTCAGACTGGATACTCCTAGTACACAACAACACAATATGAAGGCCACGTTTCATCCAATTTTCATACTGGACCCATCAGTAACATTGAAGCTCAAAATCAATCACCATTGTAATACAACCAATCATTGAAAACCCATCAATATTGAAGCAAATCACAATCAATCAATCTGAACAATCAGATCACTATCACCAGAACACAGAGCAGAACCCAGAACTCTACATCAATAACCAGAACCAACTCAACTTCAAACATCATACTTCATAATGTATACGCTACTTCGAAGTGTCGAACCAGCATGTATATGCACCTTCACCAAGGCGAACTAGCGTATAGATCTGTAAATATTAACTTAAAACTTCACAGCTATTCTAGACTTTAGTCATACCCAGATCATAACATTTACAGAATAAAACATGCGTTAGCATTCAAATCTAGACTATCCATGATTGGACCACATAATGATAATCCATTTCAGGTCTTATGATCCTGATCCATCATTAGATCTCATCCATCATCAACCACTTAGGTGCATCCTTAGTTCACATCAAGCAAAGCACCAAAAACCCATAACATGCATATTTTCTTTTGATCTAACTTTTTATCAGATATTCATTACTTGCACGCTTAGCCCTTTGATCTTCTCCTTCTTATATACTTAGATCCTTTGTCAATACCTCATACCAAAACCATAGTTATGTTGTTGGTATTCTTTGACGGTATCAATATTCTTTGCGACGATAATTACCATGGGTCAATACCATGGTAGGAACCCATGGTATTCATTATCCTTGATTTTCCATCCCATACACGCTTTTCCTTCCGTGATAGTGCGTGCATACATATACACTCCTTTTGTTCTGTGAACCTGCATGTATATGCTATTTGGACAAAGTGAACCAACATATATTTCTTAAATCATTCTCTTTCTTCAATCTCTGGAGTCTGATATGTAATCCTTTGCTGTTAACCTGTTGCATTGTGAACTGCCATAATTAATCATATACGAGAGTTGCCATCAAGAAAAATATTTGTACCATAATGCCAATAGAGGAATGTGGGGAAAATTCACTTCCAGAATGCATACGCTACTCCTGTGAAGGAAACCTGCGTATGTACACTGTTCCTATGAAGGAAACTAGCATATACGCTCAAAAACCAAGTTTTCCAACTCTTCTTGGCTCCAATCTTCCTGAAACTGACCCGCTTCTTCTCTAAGCACTTGTACTAGCCTCCAAACCTCTGACACAACTTCTGACACATATACAAGTGGATCAAACATGGATCCCAAGGGTCATTTTCCAATTTGACCTAAAAGGCCAATAAACAAGGTTGGCAAGAGTTCCAACAAGTCCTCCACTCTCCAACACTCATATCCACAAGATGCAACTCCTCTGACATACTTGCAATATTATATATCACATGTCCATCATCAAACATAGGGCCATCACACTGCAACAAGTCATTTCTATGAGCATAAGCATGAAGACCTAGATGAAGACCTAGTTTCCAACTCAACTAGTGTACCTTCAACCATATCAACCATATCAGTGCTATCATTTGTCCATCAATACATCACAAGGCTAACATCAAAAGGTTAAAATAAATGCCAACACAATCATTCCGATGCTAACTCAACTAGCTGCAACCATGCTACAAGAAAGGCATCCATACATTAGCTGGTCTACATAGGGTTGACATTGCTGCCAACATGAGCTAGCTCCCATCATAAACCAATTCCAACATCATCTATCTGGAACCATGCACACCATAATGCCAACAATCTCCCCCTATGGCATTGATGGAAACCATACACAATAATCCATACCATCATCCTCTATCTCTCCCCCTTTGATATCAATGGAAAAGGGTCAAATCCATATGATAAGGTAGCAAGAGCTGAAACACAAATACTGGAATAATACATCTCCAAATGGTTGAAATATAATGCATATCAATGATCGTCCATGCCTCCATACATATATAATATCTAATAAACATCCAGAGCAACATACCAACCAACAACCTCTAGCAGCAAACAATAATATACCAACATGAGGCAACCATACAACCATCATATGAAACATTATCATAATAGCAACTATGAGCAACATCAAGTATATACAACAATATGCACATAATTCACCAGCCAACACTCTCCACATAGAAACCACATAGTAGAAACCACCAAGCATCTCTAAACACAACATGAGGCCAAGAACCCCAACTGTAACAACATAGCATGAGGTAAACCATGACACCTCCAAGTGTATCATAATGCCAACAATGTATGGTAGAAATGAATAAGATCAAGTAAATTCTCCCTTTGAACACATGCCATCTCCAAGCTATAGTGACCGCTTCTGTTGCAACATTTTCCTCTTTGCCAAGAAAGAAACACCATATGGACCAAGACTCCACATGACCATGACTCAAATTGCCTATGCAATGATACAAAAATGGTGTAGCAGCGATACAAAGACCTCATACATGACCAATATATGACCATAACATGACCTCATGACTCATGACTAAATGACCCAAAAGATAGTACAATACAAGCATGGTCATGAGGTTCATGAGCATTTCACATAGATTTTAAATGAAATACATAGCTGCTATGATCATCTCCTATGGACCAATGACTCAAATACATAATACTTCATGACTCAATATACCTCCAATAAACAGGTTGATCCAATGGACTTGAATGTGCATGAGGCTGGAATGAACTCATCATATCATTTCTGCAAACTCTATCATACGCTCCCCCTGGGTTTATGCACCTCTCATGAACTTTGCAGAGCTCTATGAATGTGCATGAAATAGCCATGGATTGTAGGAGGGAATGCTCTTCACTAGTTGAAGAGTGATTGCTCCTTTTTTCTCCACACGAACTTGGGCTGCTTCTTTTCTTCCTTCACTGGTTTTCTAGTAGGTCCTCTCTGTTTTTGCTGCTTTTGATGGTTTTTCTTTGAGTAACAAGATGGAAAACAATCTCTTGCCATATGTCCAAAATTATGACATGTATAACACTCCACATGGCAAATATACGAAACAAGAGGATCAAATCTCTTGCTTCTTATACCAAGTCTATATCTTGCAAGCAATGTGCTTCTCCTCCATTGGTTAGACCTGCAATCTATTGTCTTATGGCCAAATAGGTGACATGAGTAACAATAACCATAAAAATAACGATTATACCTATTGATAAATCTCCTTGGCTATTGAAATTGCTGCAAGCTCTACTGATTTGATTTAAACAATTTGCGCCAACAATTAGCAACAACATGTCCAAACTTGTGACAACTGTAGCATTGTATCTCATGCATCCAAGGAATAAAAGGATTTTACTACCTTTGAAATCTAATGGAGCTGCCACGATCATCTCTAGGAGCAAAAGGTCTTTTGAATGTAGGTGCTCCTTGATATTTTCTTCTCTGCCGCTGGTTCTACTTGTTTCTCTACTGCTAGATTTACTTCTTGTTTCCTTGGTTCTCACTTTTGCTGCTGGTATTGTTTGCTACAGGTTTCTTGGGTCCTTGTTTGTTATTTTTGCTTGGATGCAAACTAGGCTCACCCTTTTGAAATCCAAGACCAAATTTATCCAATGGCGATCTTTAGATCTCAAGAAAATTATCTAAGGCTACGATACTCTTCTCCATCTTCCACTGCTTTCTCAAGTAAACTGCTTCAACTTCTAATTTCTCAACCTCTTCTACCTTCACTTGGTATTTCTTCCTCATACCTTCCTCAACTTTTTCTGCTTCTACCAATTTAACTTTTGAGCTCACAATTTCTTCCTTGAGCTTGGCCTCCTTATCATCACAAATTTGCAATATTTTTTCTTGATACTTGCATGCAATTGTTAGTATAGATATCTCATCTCTAAGAACCTTAATAAAATTCCAATCTTCACTATGTGCTTCAACATGATCAAAATATGAATCATCAAAATCATAACTCTACAAAAAGTCATTAATATTTATATCTTTGGCTTGAAGATTTTCTGATTCCTTCTCATCATCTGCTGAATCATGTGCACTAGGAGAATGCGAATCTTATGGCCGAGCTTCTTGTTTTTGAAGGCCCTTCTTCTTGTTCTTATTCTTATTTTTCTTCTTGTTACTCTTCTTCTCATCTTCCTTATTGATACTGGTACCATCACCAAATATGGATTCTAGCTTGTCCCACATTTCTTTGGCACGTTTCAAACCCACTAGTCTCTTCATATCATCATCATGAAGATTCTTGTAAATTATTGAACTTGCTTGTGCATCCTACTGCAAAACCTCATCTGCAATTAGATCCTTTCCACAACCTTCACTTACTACTCTCCAAATGTTAGATCCACAAGATAATAATTGATATTTTACATGTTTGTGCCATACCTTGTAATTTGCAGCAGTGAGGACAACCATTTTGAAAAAAAAGATTCAAATTTTTGCCAACAAACCCTAGATCTACTCTCTAGTGATCAAACTGCAACCAAGAGCCTCACTATGATACCAATTTTTGGAAACCTTTGAGCACTACTGAGAGCCGGGGGGGGGGGGGGGGGGGGGATAGTGAATTAGTAGTGTGACCAAAAGAAGACCTTTCTCCAAAATAAGACCACAAAAGTCTAAAATATAACAACTTGAGATGTTATTGACTTCCCTCAGGTGCTACAGGACCTCCAAGAGAAACCCAAGCCCTCCAATTGTCCAACCCTTGACATAAATCTCTTTTTCACTAACCTAGAGCCTCAACCTCTCCCTTGCCAAGGCATGCAAGTGACTGTAAGCCTCCTGTCACTCCCATAGGCTTTCCTGCCAGCGACTGTGGACTTTTTCTAGTCAGTTCTATGCCAACGACCCCAAATTCCGAGCCACTTTTTTAGGGCCAGAACTTAGGCCTTTTCCGGGAACCCAATGGAACTTCCAAAAAGATAAATGGCATAGAAACAAAGCTTATAAACTAGAACTTGAGCTGAGACTTGACCTGACCCCTCCCAATCGGGACTGGAATTCATCAAACACATGGTAAACATGCAACGTACTGGTCATGAATGGAAATATGAACATAGGGATATGAAACTTATCTGAGGTTAAAAATAAGGACCAATGCCTTCTCACAATAGTTGTCTTAACACCAATTAGGTCGTGCATTCATTAACCAAACATTCACTAATGGAAATGTGGTAAGAAACATACTTAGATCTATCAATTAACCATGCTTATAACCATCATATAACGAGATAAATAATAATGATAGAACAACCATTAAAGCCACATAATAACAAGTAAATTTACTCATCAAAATCAAGAGGAACTTAGCTTTGATTAACCACACGAAAAAGCCAACCAAGTTAGGGACTTCCACATACCACCTGACCATATATTGGGCTGAACTAAATCTTTCTTTCAACCAATCACCCCTCGTGCAATAATTCCAAGCATGAATGTGGGATCTCATGGGACAAACCAATCCATAAAAAACCAAGGGAATCCAGAGGTTAAACCACCTCCACCCTCACCATACCGTGATATCACGTAAACCATTCCCGAGATCACAAAACCAAACCAAGCTTGGATGCCTCAGAATTACTTCACCATTCCTTGAGTAATTTTCCTGTCTCCACCCACCTATTGAGGGCTTCCTAGAGAAAACCATCTCCACCCCCAACCCTTGGAATTTTCCCAATACCACCTCACCCGGATCCAAAACCTTCCGGAAATCCAAATCCCAACCAAGAAAGAATCCCATCGCACCATGGTTATCCAGAAATGGTAAGGAAAGGTTAAAACCACTGTCAAAACCCAACAAAATCTGTGCCACTGAAAAAAGAAACCAAAATACACACATGCATATGCCATGCATGCCAAAACTAGATTGGAAATCATACTGCAAGCTATTACTTGTAAGTATTCCTGCTGAAGCTGTCTGATCCAACCTTTCCTTGTTTGATCCTTGGTTCCTTTTGTTTCCTTATCCTTCCTTTTCTTTCCTTGTCCTTCCTTTTCTTGCCTTCTTTTCCTTCTTCTCTTGGTGCTCTTCTCCTCTCTGAGATTAACTCCAAAACTGAATTGAAAAAGGATACCAACTAATGCGATGATGTCTTTTTATTCTTGATGCCTCTAATTTCTTCATTTTTTTCATTATTTTCCTTCAATTTCCTCCTTACATGCAAACTGTGACCTTTCACCTCTCTTTTCTCCTATTTTCCATTATTTTCATAAAAAATATGCCAATTAATGCCTCTTTTCCTTTTCAAATCCTTTTCCATTGCCTTTGCCAATTTCCCCTTAGCTATAAATGCAACAAGTGGTGCCCAGTAGGATATTTTGCCCAAAATTCAACTTGGAATAAGTGTCCCATGACCTTGGTCTTATTTTTCCTTTATTAACTTTTATTACATGAACTTTTGACCCAGGGCTGTTACAATAAAATGTTAAGTTTGAGGAAGATAGAGCCTTTAGGAAGTTTCATGACATAGTTCTAGTAGCAACAGGGGATCAAGAGTAGGAAGCTTCAAAGTTTGAAGAGAAATAAAGTTTCATATTTTACAAATACTTAGAGTTTAGAGAAAGATGGGGGGAGGGACACTTTTCCTATATAGAATGCTCCTTCCAAGATGGATTAAAAAATTATTGAGATTTTATCATGAGTATGTGGATGCTCCTAGGAGGGCATTCAGGGAGAGTAGGCAACAACATAAGTTTCCAACAATATGGTACTCATGGGTGATCTCATTGATTCTAAGCCTTTTGGCTTCAAGGATGTGACATACCAACATGTGTGACGAGATGCCATGCTGGACAAGTACTCTTCAATCATGAATAATGATGTTTGGGATATGAGGAGAAGTCAATGGTAATATCAAAGGGGATATATAAGATCAAACATGCTGCAGATGGCAGTGTGGAGAAATTCAAGGCCAAAATTGTGGTGAGGGGGTTCTCCCAGAAAGAGGGAGTGAATTATGAAGAAACATTTTCCCCAATAGCTAGATATACTTCAATAAGGGCCATGATATATATTTCCTCATAGGTGGGGTGGAAGATACACTAGATGTACATCAATACAACATTCCTTAATTTCATTATTGAAGAGTAAATATATATTGAGCAACCAAAATATTTTGAAGTGCATGAGAGGGATTCTCATGTATGCAGGTTAAAAAGGGCACTGTATGGACTCAAGTTTGCACCTTGAGCTTGGTACTCGCAGAGAAACAAATACTTACAGGATATAGGCTTTATCGAGAGTGAAGAGACTCCAACCTATATTTCATTCTGCTCGAAAATGATTCTCTCATTCTTGTGTTGTATGTGTATGAACTGTTTCTTACACGATCATAAAAACTCATTATTGGGTGTAAGAAGGATATTTCTTTGGAGTTTCAAATGAAGGAAACTAGGTTAGTGCATTATTTTGTGGGATTAGAGATGTGGTAGTGTGAAGGTGAGGTATTCATGGGACAAGGAATTAATATGCAATGGAAATATTGAATATATTTAAGATGTAGGATTACGAGTTTATATATACACCAGTGGAAACAAATAGGAGGAAGCTTGATGCTTCCATATCTAAGTTGGTTGATCCCACATTGTATCAATAGTTGATTGGTTCCTTAATGTATGTAATCAACATTAGGCCAAATATCTATTTTTTTATCAACACTCTTAGGCAGTTCATGGTTGAGCCGAGGAGAGTGCATTGGGTGGCAGCAAAACATGTGCTCAAATACCTCTGAGGTACTATGGAGTACGATTTGAGTTATGTTAAGGGACATTGAGTTTAATTGATAGGCTACACATATTCAAACTAGGTAGGAAACATAATTAATAGGAAGATCAATTCAAGCTGTTGTCTTAGCTTGGGATTAGGGGTTGTCTCATGGTTCAGTGGGAAACAAAGGTTAGTTGCATTGAGGTCTAGAAAAGAAAAATATATGGAAGCCAATTTGGCAACATGTGAAGCTATATGGCTTCAAAAATGAATCATTAGACTATTTGGTCAAGATATGGAACTGATAGTTATGCATTGTGATAATCAAAGTTGCATTAAACACTAAAAAAATATAGTGTTCCATGACAGGTCGAAACACATTTAGATCAGGTGCCACTTCATCCTAGACTGCATTTGGAAGAGAGTTAGAAAGCTTCAACATATTTCCATATATTAACAAGTTACATGCATCCTCATGAAATCTTTAATGAAGGTAAAATTCATATTCTTTGGAGATAAGTTGGGGGTGGTGCGAAACACCTTCCTCACTAAGAGAGGGTGTTAAATGTGGTAGCTCAAATATGCACTTCTACATTGACATTATGCCTAGTTTGTAGAAGTGTCCAAAATACACTCTCTAGATATTAACTCTACTTTTATAAAGTTCAATTTTTATTTTTATTTTTTTAATAATGACTAAAAAGTGACTTAAGTTGTGCCAATGAGAGATTAAGTCATGATCATTTATCTCAAGTGATCAAGATTATTTCTTGACCATTACCCACTTTAGAGATAGGGTTTTAATAGTTTTAATGTTATAAAAGGATATCTAAGGAGAGGAAAATACATAACACTTGAACAAATAATTGTTTCTTGAGTTGAGAGGAAGGAAATTGATTTACACGGAAGAGGAACCACTAAGGAAAAGAGAGGTCTATATTTTAGGGATGTATGCATCTTAAGGGAGAAAACTCAAGGGGATTGTTCTATTACATGTATCCCAATGTTGTTGGCCGCAATTATAGAGGCCTTACATGCCATGTAGGTTTGCATAGGGTAGTGTGGATTTCAGATCTATTCCATGCAAGTCTAGATCTATTGCGTGCAGATTGAGGTAGATTCTGGCATGATTTTTGAGGTGGAATGAATGTCGAGGTGGTTGTAAAATGCTAGGTAAAGGCTGGACTAAATTCTAGGCATGATTTTGAAGAAATTTTTGAATTGTATAGGTTCATTAATTGTTGTAACGATTTCCAAAATTTTCTCTATGGGTTGAAATAATAAATTACCTATTTGCCGATTTTTCCCTTCGGGGTTTTCCGGGTGAAAAAATATTATGTCAAATTTGTGTCATTAGTTTCCGATTTCTATTGTGCATTTCCGTGTTAGCAAGCTTAATGTATTTCTATGCATAAAAATTATTATGGAAATTTCTTGTTTTTTGTGCATGCATTGACTATAAAATATTTTTATTGGAAGTAAAAATAAGATTTGGGTTTTAAGAAACTAATAATTGCCCTCTTTCATATTATCTCTATCTTCAACCCAATCTTAGATACATAGATCACCTAAACATTTTACGAGCTAAGCTCTAGATGCTATGTAAAATTTTCCATTGTCTTTTCCTTGCTTGTAGCATATATATCCATTTGGCCAATCTAACTTACATTTTGTGTTGTCAGTGAGGGAATATAGATATTCTCCATGATTTGTTAAGTGGGGATTGTGGTCTTTTCTAATTAAAAACTATAGTAATTAAGAGAGTATGGAGAATGATCACGAGGGTGTTAAAAAGAGACAAATAAGAGAAGAGAAAGATTTGAATCCACTTGATGATTGTAATAAGATTCCACATTATATTGTTATGCATTATAGTAAGTTCAATTGAGTTGGAATTTGTCAGTGATTTGGACCTGGGTAGCTTGAACTATGGTATGATTACGGAGAAATGAAAAGTTCTAAATGGAAGATTGGTATGATATCTCCTTCAGACCTAAAATAAGTCAAAAATTTGCTATCTAGTAGGATTGGCCTCCTACTTAGAAATCTCAACTACCTTGTAATGAATGTTGATTAAGGTTTTCAAAAATTCTAATATTTATAGGAGTTAACTAAACTAACCTGAAGTAAACATTAAATATGGTCTCCAAAAATTTTAACCACCTTTTAGATGATATCCATTGTTTTAAATGCAATGGTAACTAGGGGATAAAGAATGTGAATGATATTCTTATAATAAAAAAAAATCATTGAAATTAATTAACTTTATTTGACTTGTAAATCAAAATTTAACTCTATATAAATCAATGTAAGTACATTTATTTATTTTTTTTGTTTGTAATTCGACATTATATTACTTAAAAAATGTAGTACATAGAGCTTTCCTTGGTGATCGGTGCTGCCCCACAGGGAAACCAACACACGAACACCAATTTAGAGTTTTTAGATTACACATACTCTACTTGACCAATGTGTCTTTCAAGACTATAGACAAGTTTGAGCTTAGATTATAATTGTAGTATTATCCTGACCATGACTGCCAAACACCAAAAATCTAAGGACTGCTAAATACATATTATTACTTGACCCCAGAGAGACAATTCAAAAATTCAAGGAGCTTGGGAAAGAAGTGAGGACAGTTAATGGGCCAGAGGCTATGATTGGTTACACAAGAGTTATTCACTAGCAGAGGGCCGATACCATCATTGCGAAGGCTCCATGAGGGTTGATCCTGTTCATTGCCATGGCTCCATAACACGATTGCCCCGTCAACATTGTCATCACACTGTCCAAACTTTGATGCCACTGCTATTCTACACCCCCTGCTCTGCCTTGACCTTGTTACAATCCCTCGTCCCCGGTGAAGCACCAGGCTCTACTCAGATCCTTTTCATCCAACAATTGATGGCCAAGCCCAAGTATCGATATTAAACAATGGACACGAGACAACATCTCGTCTCTGTTGGTCTGAAGCCCCACCTCGTGAAACCGTTACTCCAATTCACCTCAGAGTGATGAGGGTGTTGAACTAATGGAGGGAAATACCTTTGGCACCGACTCACTTCCACCATGTATAAGAGTGTCGCTGGTTCCAGCCATGAGCGCACATGAGAGGTATAAAGAATTATGAGAATTCCATCCATTCAATGAATTTTCCTGAATGTTATCACTCCAGCCATAGGCCAGAGACGCTGAATGTGGAAAGATAGTCGTTGAGCTAGGTCTGTCTCCCATGGAGACCACAGGAATTCTGTTACCCTCTACGAACCCCATGACTAATGGAATGCTAGACCAATTCTTCGGACATGAGAGAAAAAAAGTATGCCTAGCGTCGGTGATGAATGTTACTGCCAGAGAATGACCATTATCACTAGCATGGTTGTAAATGACCACCATATCATTCCAGCAGAATTACCTCACTAAGTTCCATGCGGATAGTTCTTTGTAAAGCTCTTCCACATGCACATGCGTTAAACTTCCACGGGATGATATAAAGTTGGTTGATCATATAATGATAGATTCCCACAATGCAAAGATTATCGATGTGCTCGTCGACCGGAGTGGGGATGGCTTGCGCTCTATGAGAATTAATACCAATGTACACCAAGGCTGTGGATGATGCATGTCGATCCAGGTGGCGTCGAATTCTGCTTAAAAGGTAGTGTTTTAAGTGTGATCATCCTCCATTGATACCTACGATGGAGGTGTAAGTACATTTATTATAATTATACAAATAATTTATTAAAAGTATATTTATTATAATTATATAAATAATTATTAAAAAAATCAAATTTATCTTAATCTCTTTTATATTTTAAATATAAAAAATAGATGTAATATTTTTTTAAGAAATAGAATTAAATATATATATAATTCCAAATTAATTATAAAATTATTTTATTTTTAAAAAAATAAAAATTTAATTTATTTAAATCAATTTATTTTTAATAAAAAATATCATTTTTACCTCACACTAACTCTTAATAAAGTTAGTCCTATTAAATTGAAATGAATGAATTGCGCATGTTTCTTGATCAAATAACTAGAAAACAAAGGAATGACAAGTTTATGTGACATATGCTCTTTTCTTATGTTGATTTACTATTTTAAAATTTTATAAGTAAATTTCTACTTTGGAATTTTAATGTAAAGAGGGTACATGTAGAATGATGCATGCTCAATATACTTAGTGGTGATATATATTTATTTATTTATTATTATTTTTTTAATTTTGATATGTGAAATTATTGTATTTTATATATTATATATATATCTATATTATATATATATATATATATATATATATATATATATATATATATAATTAAAAACTTTTTATGACCTAGATGTGGGTGCATTAAAGGTTAATTATAACGGTTCAACGTTATGGCGGCAGCTGGTACAGTAGGTGGCAGAACTGCGCACCTTTCTAGGCTTTCCCGCAGATGGAAATGATTTATATTGTATCCAGGCAGATCACTCCTCACGCAAAATTGATTGTGCAGAGGGCTCGAGAAATTTCACCAGGTTCTGATTTAATGGTGGCCTCGGCTCTCCCTGTTAATATATACCCCTGGCCTCCCCCCATGCAATTATCGCTGGTTTCTCATTCTTGTCGTGGTTTGAAGGTGGCGCTGCATGTCTGGTTCTTCAGGCATTACAGGCACCCTCACTCTGGCATATGCTTTATTCCCTGTTCTTCTTCTCCTCCCAGCTATCCTGCTACTGTGCCCGTGGTTCATCGTCGTGGTAGCTGCCGTCGAGGTGGTGGTCGTGGGCGCTCTCAGCATGCTCCTTCACCTGTCATCCCTCTGGCCTCGGCTTCACCCACCTCTGAAACTAGTAGGCCACTCCCGCATAATTCCTTTCAAACCACCCATTTCACGTTTCACAGTTGCCTTAACCAACCTGTTCTCTCGGCCAGCATTATGGTTATCTTCTCAGAGGAAGAAGCTCAGCCTACTGTTGATATGAACACCCCTTCAACTCAATCTCCAGGAGGTAGCGCGCAGCAGAGGGTAGATGTGGGTTTCGGGTTCAATTGTGGCAATTCGCAGGCTGAAGGAAATGCCAGTGACATCTCCAAGCCTCCTGATGGCAATCAACAGAACGCTCCAGTATCTGCTCGACCGGTGGATGGCACAGATAGCACGCAATAATTGGCAACTCCTCCAGATGGCAATGATTCAGCTCTCAAGGAGAATGTGGACGACACGTGGATGGGCTATCCTTGCCCTGTGGAGGAGGAGATTCCGGAAAACAATTCAGCTGTTTGAAGACTTCTGGGTTATGGTTACTTCTTTGGTCCTCTCTCTGTTCTTCACCCCTTTTTGTAATGCCTATATGGCTTCTGTTAACATCTTTCTGCCTCAGGCTTGTAGCCATGTTATAGTTTCAAATTTTTGGCTCTGTAATTTTGCTCAGGAACATCTAGGCAGTCTAGTCAGTATGGTTACAGATTATAATCTGTCTTTTTCTGAGAGCTATCACTCTGCCCTGCTTTCTCTATACAGCTTCGGGCTTTTGTATCTGGTAAATCCCAATTCTGGGACTGTCTGTCTGTCTTGCTGGACCGTCCTGAACCTCCTCTGAGGTCTCGACCACTCTGTAACTATATTTTTACTTTTTTAATAGAATTAGTCTTTACATAGAAAGAAAACTAATTTATGATTATATATAATAAATAATATTATATAAATTAAAAGTTTTTTAAATCAATTATAAGTGTTAATTTTTTTTTTTCATTTTTAAAACCATGAATTTGGTGTTTGTAGGTTCATGTGAAACAAAAATTAAAAATAGACAAGATAAATATAAAATTCAATTCACGTGTTTAAAACATGCAGAATGGTCACTGAAAAAAGATATATAAACTTTCTGTATTATGCAATAGGACATAACATTGATATACACTTTTCGAGCAGAGTAAAGCTTTATGAGTCAGAAGTGCTCCTTTGGGATTTTGTGTTGTGAAATTAAACTGGGAGAAAATTGTGAGGAAGGGAAGCAAGATAATGATATTTAGTTTTAAAGTAACGCATTTTCAACTGGAGAGAATTTTGAAAAAATCAACAAAATGCATCCCACAGGAACATAATTATGGCAAGTTTCAGTTTATGTCTTAGAATAAGTTTAAAATGTTAAGAAAAATGTGAAACTGTAAAGTATATGTAACAATTATTATAGATGTGAAAATTTAGTTAATTTAAGGATAATTTTTTTGAAACAATAGTTTGGACAAGTTGAATCTTCAATTGTCGGCCATTCTATTGATCTTTAAAGTATTATGGACAATACACTGTTGATTTCATTCTCGAAGCTAACATAACTCCATGTGGATTGAAGAAACCATTGTTGTAATATTTGAGAGAGTAGATGAATTTTTTGAGGTTCTTGGAGAGCCTCCCTTTCCATTTCCAGGGGTAAGAGTACATTTTTAGGTGGCAATGGGCGGTGGAGGACAATTTCTAGAGGCGACAGGTAGTGGCGGAGAAAGAGGTGGAGGCGGACATGCAACGAATTCGGTAGGGGAGGTAGAGGAGGGTGTTGGGTCCCTGTAATACTAGTATATTCCCCTTATTGTTATTGTTAGTGTATCCCCCATGTTGTTATTGTTGTTCCCCATAGAAGCCCACTATTATTATTGTTGTGCCCTTTCATTATATTATTGTTATGTTGGCTCTGATTATATTGTGACCCCTTAGGCTCCTATATATACCAATGAGGTCTTATCATTTGTATCATCCAAGAATTGTTCATTTATCTAATGCAAATGAGGTTTCCCCCTCGAAGATGATAGTTTTAAAGTAATTGATCTATATTTTCTACTATCTTATATGTTGGTTGCATAACATTTGTTATCTAAGCTTTGAATTATAAGGTTTTGCTTCTTCAAATAGGTAATCTTGGAAATTTCGCTATACCTTTTTTTCTACGAGGCTTCACAAGCTGAAACCGAAACCACATGGAGCCGAAATATTGGTGAACTTCATGTACAAATTTTAGATCTTGTTTCTCTATATTTTTGGAGATATGATTTGAGGAATTTAGGGTTTTTGCAGGATTCAAAATTCAATCTTAAACATGTGACCTAGGGAAAATTGTCATAAGTTTCTCTTTGAGTATCAGATTTAAATTTTGTAATAAGTGACTGAAAGTACATGGATTGTAGTTTTGCGTGTATCATTTTTAGGGATGAAGGTCGAAAGAATGACATATGGAACTCCATACAAATTCACTCTACTAAACGAGTCGATAATCGGGTCATTGTGGGATATTGGGCATAACTCTTTCTTGAAGAATCCAATCTCGGTCTGAATTATGGGGTTCGAAAGAAGACTTAGAGGAATACTTCTGGATGAAAGTTTAGACTTTGGAGATCCGAAATTACAAAGATACAATAGTTTCAATATCGAGCTCCTAAAAACCAAGAAAAATGTGTGTAATTCTTTTAAATTTTGCATAACTTTTATTTGAAAAGTCAGTTTGAAGTGATTCAACGGGCATAGAAAAACATATATATCATTGTTTGATTCCAAAATTCCCTAGAACAAAAATATGGACAGACCTAGTAAGCAACCATAAATCTCTTCTATAATGCATGAAGAAGAGGAAGAAGTGCAACATGATATATCAAAATTATGAGACCAAGTGCAACGAATTTAACTCTCACAAAGAGAACCAAAAATGAATTGGAAGCTATGATTACTATTAATATAGATGGTTTAAAATGGAACATGGATGGTTTAGAACAAAAAATAAAAATGAACATGGAAGGTTTGAAGGATGGTTTAAAAGAAGAAATGGAAGGTTTGACAAAGTTGCTATAATAAATTCTTCCTAATGGCGACAAGGTATTGCATGAAACTCATGATGAGAAGAAAATGAATATTAATCATGATTTTAGAGACTCTAAATTTGGGTTGAAGACATACCACATTATAAAGAATCATATGAGGAAGTTTGATGGTAAGGATGTGGTAACATGGATACTACAGATGGATCAATATTTTGATCTACACCATGTGCAACCCTGACAAAATGTATGTATTGCATATTTATATTTATAACCCAATAAGTTTTTTATGGTATATATGGATTTGTTCTTGTAAACCACTTGTCACTTGGTTAATTTTGACTGAGGAAATGATAGCACATTATGAAGATACAAAGAGCAACACCTTCTTTAGCCAATTGATAAATTTCAAACAAAAGGGTTCAATTGCATAACACATTGAAGACTTCCAAAAATTGAATATTGGGGTAACTGGTATTCTAGAGAAGTATATGATTGATGTTTTCATAGGGACTTTAAAGTATAACATCCAACATGATGTTCACCTTTGGGAACCTGATTCATCGAAGAATTCATTCAGGGTGGCAAGAAAAGTTGAAAAGCAAAATTATGTCACCAAGGAAGTCTACCACTCACAACTATAAAGATGGAAGTGTTGTTGCTCCTAGTCTTCCACAACCTACAAGGTTGACACCAAAATAATTAGAGGAAAAAAGAGAAAAAGGGATTTGTTACAATTATTGTAACAAATACACTAAAATTCATAAGTGTTCGAAGAAGAAATTATTCTACATAGATTATTAAGAGGAGGAAGAAAAGGAACAAGTAACATCAAAAGACGAGGATATACACCAGGAACCAACCCCAGAGAAGGAAGAAATGAATCCGACCATATCTTTTAATGCATTGGAAGGAATTACCACTCCTCAAACTCTGAAGATAAAATGATATATCAAGAAGAAAAAGGTAAAAATTATAATTGATTTAGGTAGTACCCATAATTTTATTCATTGTAACATAGCCAAGGAATTGAATTGCTTCTTATATATAGCACCAAAGCGTCAAGTGATGGTTGCAAATGGAGAAACTATAAATTGCTCTGGAAAGTGCCATAATATAAAGTTAACCATGGGGGAATATGTATTGAATAATCCAATACTTTCCATTCCAATGGGTGGTGTTGATGTTGTACTAGGAGTCCAATGGCTACAATCTTTGGGGATGATAGACTTTAATTTTCAAGAACGTTTCTTTACTTTTGTTGGGAAGGAAATGAAGTGGAATTAAGGGTTTAATAGGCCATTTTTTCACATCTGGTCAATAGGCCTTCAAATAGGATCATTCACATCCTTTGAACACTTTTCCATCCTCCCTACACAAAGCCCTAAGCATGACTCTTTCTAAACCCCGAGTTTCTGCTTGAAAGCACCTTGTTTCAGTCATTTTAAGGACCAACACACCATAGCCCTCATTGGCTAATGTTGACTACCAGGTTTCCCTGCTCTGCACCTATGTTGATCACCAACAGGTTGCTTAGTGTTGGGCATGCACTAATTCTATAATTTTGAGAAAAAAAAGAATCTCAAAGCTTCCTCTTCCAGAAGCTTCCATGATTTGTTGTAACAATTTACCTCAAATAAAAGTCTCAAATCCTATCTTATCCTACCTTGGAGTTTTCATCCCTTATCCCTTGAGCTCATCCTCCCATCAAGAGTGGATCTCAAGCCCAGATTGGTAAAAGGATAAGAATTCATGAACTACCTCCTTCACCTATATATTTACTACCATTCATAGGCAAGGGGTTAGATTTTGGATATTGATCCTACCCTTATGTTACTGATGTGAGAGATATTATTTCATGCATTAGGGTGATTAGAGGTTCACTTTGTGGCAAGGAAAGGTCAAGTCAAATTGGAGGAGATCTTCTACAATATCAACATCTATTTTTGGTTGTAACTCACTCCATTTCTATTAATGCAAAGAGTTCTTTGTTTTCCTATATATGATGTTATGATTTCATGTATTTCAATACCATGTTGATAATTGAATAAAGTAATTAGATGATGTTATATAGATCCCATAGATTGTTGGCTTGTGTTGTTTGACTATACAGGTTATAATAATAGCAATCAAATATAGGATTGGAGCATACAAGCCAAGGAAGGAGTGAAGCATATGATAGATTCTAGGTAGGTTTCATCTCGTTATCTATTTACTTTAAGGAAAAAATTAGTCTCTTTCTATTTTTGTTGTTCCAGGTCAGTCCACCAAGCCTCTTCTTTTCGCAATCATAGATTTCACATAACAAATTGGCGACTCCATCAGGGAACAATGTATTCCCTTGGTGGTTTCTTTGTCCATTGTGCATATCTTACCTCTTATTCATACCTTTACTATCTTATTCAGTCAAGAACATACCTAGGAAGACCCTTCACTAAGTTTCAAATGCAATTTTTGTGTCAGAACCTTACATCCCTTGACTAACACACTCTCTGGTCTAAAGATAGAGCGTTGCATCCCAACTGATCCTTCTCTATTCCTACGTTGCAAAGCACTGGTGCCTCCTTTGCACCTACATTGGCCCCTGTTCATGCACAAATTTGATTTTGTCTTGATTTCCTCTCTAATCAACCTTTTTCCAGCTACTCTTCCTTGAGTCTTTGAGTGTCTTGTGGTCTCTCTAAAGCCTCCATTTGGTTTGGTTTCATTTTTTGAGTGCCTTTGGTAAGAATTTGTTTAAGATTTTCCTTTTTTCTTATCATTGGGTCCTTAGAAAACTTATTTTGTTTGATCATTCAGTGCTTGAATTATTTGGTGTTTTAGTCATCGTTCTGAAAATATTGTCTTAATCAGTGATTAGACATGCATCTTAGTTTTCATATTTTTTGAAAATTAAGTGGAATATAAAAGAAAAATCTCTTTGCATTTGCATCTAGGGTTTTGTGTGTGAAATTACATGTTTTTTCTTTCATTTTTGCAAAAAATTCCCCTTGCTCAATTGTTTGTGGGGGGGGGGGGGGGGGGGGGGGGGGGGGGTGTGGGGTGTGAATTGTGTATGAGTGTTAATCACCTTTGAGTGCCATCTCTTTTTGATTTTTGATATTTTAACCCAATTTCAGTTTGAATCCTTTGTTCATGAAATCTTAGATTATGTTTGATTTCATTGGAATTATCTTTGTGTTTTGAATAATTATCTTCCATAGATCACATTTGCTTAGTTAGATTTCTCATTTTCACAGTAGGAAAGGAAATTGTGCATATATTAGATTTGCATAGTTTCCAGGGGAATCATGCATAGATTACTTTGAATGGTTTGGCATCTTTTAATGCTTTGAATTGAATTGAAATAGTGAAATTTAAATATCTAGTTAGGAAGCTCTTGTTTGTTGCATATTTTATTGTTTCATCACTGTTTGCACCTCTTCCCTACACTAGATATCTTTCATGGAAAATGAAAAGAGTTTTTTTTGTCATATTAGTTGAACCATAGGTGTGTTTAGGTGACATCAAGTTTTGAGCCTTGAAACTAAGATCTAATTCAAGATAAACATTAAAATTCACTTAATTAACCTAAGGAGCATTTGAAGCTTAACGACACACATAAATGTCTAGGCTAGAGATGTGTTTTAGTGTCGTTAAATGTAGGAGCTCTCTTTTTTTTGCCAGCATTTCATTCCAAGGGTGATATCCCATTCCACATACATGTGTGTATATGATCATTCTCCACGTACCTTTGGGTATATTGGACGATGCTCCACGCACGTAAAGTATATGAGAATTCTCTCATCGAATGTTTATGCATTAGACAACACTACTACGGGCCGCACTTCCACATATTGTCGGGTATATTTTGGAAGTCCACCCTAGGTTTCTATCCTCACCAAAGATAACCGAGTCGGCTACCTTTTATACCGTGATACACCAAACACAACATTCGAGGAAATTTCATGCACGTAAGTTAAATCCTTGGTTCTCCAAGGTGTATATTGTAATTCACGGTTACTTGGTAAACCCTTTTTCATAGTTACCGCTTTGTTTTATTTTTGTGTCTTTAGTCTCTAAAATCAATTAATTGACCACAAAATAACATCCTCTTCGTGGAGAGATTTCTTAGTATATCTTAGGTTGAGACTAATGGAAACGATTCCTGAGTCCACCAATCATGGAAACCGCTCTAATGACAATCCTGGTCCTTTTCCTCCTTTTGGAAATATTGGTGCTCTTTATATGGCAACGTTGTCCCTTCCCGGATTTACCATTGGCTTTCCAGTTTGGTTGCTTTCGACCCCTATGTTTCTGAATATCCAAATTGCTTCTCAATAAAGTTCTCATCCACCTAAACCATATCAACCTTAAGTTGATCCTAAAGTTGACCCTTTTCCTTCTTCACCCGTTGTTTCTTCATCCCTCTCTTCCTCCTCGCCTGATGAAAGTCTTGATTCTTGTAACCAAAAAGTTAAGAAGAAGAAGAAGAAGAAAAATAAGAAGGAGGGAAACCAAGAAACCATTTCCACGAATGTAACTAGTATGGAGGAACCTTCCAATCAATCCTGCAAAGTTAAATTCCCTTGCATGATTTGTAAATGTGATCAACTTCTTAGAGTTGTCCTGGTATTCCCAAGGTATTAGAAGTGTGGTTCACAAGCTCACATTGGCCTTTGTCATCAGCCTCTGGAGATCATGAGGGTGATAAGCCATCCACTAGTGATATGGGAAAAAGGTTAAAGTCAAGTTTCACTGTAATCTATGTGAAGGGAATCATCCTATTCACCTTTGTCCTTATATGGATGAAGCCTCAAATGTGTTGGAAAACCTTACAACTTCTTAGCCTCATCTTCCGTCTAGTTATCTAAAGCTTTCTCCCAATCCTCCAATAGTTGATGAAATGATTGATCAGAATCCATCTCCAGTCAATACCATTCTCTCTGAATGTGAATCCCTTGAGTTCGTTCCTCACCAACCATTGGATGAGAAAATGGTTGACTCGATTCCACCTTCAGTTGATCGTACTTTTCCTATAGAGAGTGAACTTCATACTTCTCAGGTTCTTCTCATTTCTTTAGGTTCCAATGAACTGGGGGATAGTTCTCCCATTCCTGTTGAAAATAGCAACAAGAAATGATAAAAATAGAATCCAAAATATTCCAATTTTAATTTGTCCTTGAATTAAAATTGTGAATTAAAATTCGAATTTAGTCTCACCAGCTGCTTGAAAAATAATTAATTAATTCATTGTGGATTAATTAGTTGGAGAAATTCAAGTTAGAAGTCTTTCTGCAGTCATGCAAGAGTTATCCCTTAAATTAAGGAGATAAGATTGAGTTATATTTGAGTTGTAATTAGTTAACTTAGTTTACTGATTTAAGTCTAGTTAAATTAGTTCCAA